>JZKD02S1539818.1:0-10463 GCA_000966675.3 Picea glauca | reverse complement strand
GAACCAGTCCAGGGGGGAAACCATCCAACAAGTATCCAACCACATCCCCTGCTTGGTAACCGATCATCATAATGCCTCTTTAATGCACACAATCACTTTACAAAGGTGAATAGGAGGTCACCCAAATGAATGAAGGTACTTCCCCCGGGCTAGATGGTTTTACGATCAACTTTTTCCATTCTTATTGGGACCTACTAAATCTATAGGTGTTGGATATTATGGAGGAAACCGCAATAAACAATGGTTACTTCCATATATCAATGCCACCTTTCTCACCTTGAATCCTAAATAATAAAACACAACTTCTCCAAGTAAGTAGAAACCTATATCTCTCTGCAATGTCATTTACAAATTTATTACAAAATTCATAGCCAACAAGTTAAAACCTATCCTCCCCCTTCTCATCTCCCCTAAACAAATGGGTTATGTCGAGGGAAGACATATTCTTAATGGAATCATTCTGGATCATGAAGTTTTCCACACCCTAAAAAACACCAAGAAACCAAGCATGCTTCTCGATCTCGATCTCTCCAAATATTTCGATCACCTCAGCTGGGAGTACATAAAAAATATCCTCCTTGCCTTCGGCTTCATCTGGGACTAGGTACGTTGGATCATCTCTCTCCTATCCACAAAAAAATTATGTCTTGGTAAATGGATCTCCCTCCCACACCTTCGCCCCTTCCAAAGGTATCCTCCATGGACACCCCCTATCCCCCTTCCTTTTGATCCTCATGGATGAAGGTTTAGGTTGTACTATAAACAATGCTTGCTTAGTTGGCTCCCTAAAAGGCCTACATCTTCACAAAAATTATCCCCCAACCCACCAACAGTTTCTTGATGACAAATTTCTCATGGCCCACCCCTCAATTCAAGAATCTCTCACCTTAATGGGCATTGTCAACACTTTTTCCAATGCTTAGGGAGCCTTTGTCATTCTAGACAAATCTCTCATCTTGTTTTTCAACACTCCCCACACTACTCAAAGGAACATTGCTAGAACTATGGGTTTCTTCACCTCCTCTCTCCCATCCAAGTAGTTGGGCACCCCTCTAATTGCCTCAACCCTCAAACACTCCACTTGGTGGAAACTTATTGACAATTTTACCAAAAAAACTCTTCCTGGACTTTTCAAACCCTAAATCTTGTTGGGCGTCTAGTTCTCATAAAGGTAATTTTGCAAGCAATGCCTTTGTACCTCTTTTTTGTTCTTCCCTCTCCCAACTGGGTTCTCAAATCCATCTAAAATATCCAACGCACATTCCTTTGGAATGGTGATAATAACACAAAAAAATGGGCTATGGTAAAATGGGACAAAATATGCTTGCCAAAACACATGGGAGATTTAGGCTTAAGGGATCCAATCAAGAGCAATGAAACTCTCAGTGTGAAAACTTGGTGGAATTGGGTTTCTAGAAAATCCAATCTATGGGCTCAACTTTGGCACAAAAAATATGCACCTAATTGGGTTCTCCCTAACTTGATCTGTTTCACTCCAAATTCTCAAGGTTCTCTCATTTGGAACTCAACAAAACTCCATTTACATCTCATTCAACAACGTAGATTTTGGGAAATCAGGGATAGATCCAATGCCAACTTCTCGATAGACTCTTGGAAATAGATCCCAACTCTTGAAATATAGTACAATATTTTCCACAAGGAAACACAAAGGTCAAGTATTTCTGGAAAACAAAGAATCAACAAAGTTTTAGGAATTGGCAATTGCTTCAAGGAGAGTATCTACATCTTCCAACAGAAACTAGAACAAGCATCGAACAAGATGTGCATAAATGGAGAATTCTCATATGCCAGGAACATGATAGGCTTAGATGGGGCTATTTTCCAAAAGGTTCCTTTAAAGTTAAATAATCCAATAAACTTCTAATTTCCCCCCACCCAGATCCATTTGATCCTTGTTGGTCCAAACTTTGGTCTCTTAGAACTTGGCCCAAGATATGAATCTTCCTCTGGCTAGTTCAACACAGGCGCATATTAACTTGGTACAACATTCTTAAAAGAGTATTTTCAGGACCTTCTTGATGTTCCCTATGTATAAACCATAAGGAATCCATAGATCACCTCCTTGACAGTTGCCCCACCTCTAATCGTTTATGGGACAATGTAGTGATTCTTTGCATATGATCTGACTGAGTTCATGGTAATGTAACCTAATATATAAAAACTTGGGCCAATAATATTTACCAGATTCTGACCCTCATCAGCACAAACTCAGGCTCATGGCTCTTCTCCTCAAAGCTCACTTTTCCAACAGAGCCCCCCCGATTAGCACCTATTTTCCACCATAGTCAATGGTGAACCTTCCATCCGCAGGTATTTTTGGCTCACCCTCCTTCTCTGACTCTTTCCAATGCCTCCTCGAAGGCATGCCACTCCCATCCTAGGAAGAGGTGGTCGTAGAGGTCATGCGTCCATAACAAATGCTCTGCCCATCATCACTAACCAAGACGATTATGATCGCACAGATCCAAATTCTCTTTGAAAATTGTTAGATGATTGGGAGGAAGAATTAATTGGATCTATCCGAGACACTTGACACACCCCTAGGGATCACAATAGCTATTGGTTCATGAAAAACCTCCCTGCATGTTCCCTCCTCAGCCTCTCAGGTGTATTTTTCCCAAGCCCTTCCAACATCCTGGATCCACCAGAGAACAAAATAAATCATGTGGCAAAGGATTAATCCAGCAAGAAAATCTCACAAATGGTTATCCCCATCAAGAGCGGAGGTCCACCAATAAAAGAAGAGAGCTCAAACAACACCATCTCTTCCAGCGATAGTGATTTTGGTGCTTTCTCCATTGAGGAAGAGCTCCCTCCAAACAACCCTCCAAGTTCTCCTGGAAATCTTGTCTAATTACCAAGATCTTCTTTATTTTTAGGTTTTACAGTCTAGTTTAGTGTCTATTTTCATGAGAGTAATTTCAGTGTCAGATATTTTCACTGTTTTTTGTGAGCTTGGTTTCCCTTCAAAGGGAAGGCATGTTTGTCAAGCTTTATTAGCTTGGTTTCTGAGCTTCTTCATGCCTCATTTTAGTCATTTTTGTCAAAATTTTCGGATTGATCTTCCCATAGCTCATCATTGATTTTTTTCCTGTATTATTATTTTAGTTTTAATAAAATAGTTCCAGAATTTACAAAAACAAAATACACTACATTAATGTAATAATGTATAATGTAACTTTATTAATGTATTGTTTTATTAGTGTATTAATACATTATTAATGTCTTATTTTATTAATAGTTTAATAATGTATTTATTAATAATTTAATATTGATTTAATAATGATTGTTTATTTTATGACTATAATGTTATGATGTCATGTGATGAACAAACATTGATGTCACAATGTGACAAACAAAACCTAATGTCACAATCTGACGAACAAAACATAATCAACATTTCAATGCAGTAGTGTCATAGTATACTTTGATCGGACATAACGACCAACCATAACAAACTAAGATAAACCATAGTCAAACATGGTCACTATGTATCATGCCCCACAATATTATTATTAATTATAAATAATAATAATAATATCATGAATACAATAATTCTCATAAAATGGTTCCAATAAACATTTATTGGAATAAATAATAATAATTAAAAATTTAATAATTATACTTAAAGAGGGTCATGATAAATAATTATTATGGACAGTTGGGTAATTAAAGAGAATGGTTGAGTAACTAATTGTATTCAATGAAGAAACCCTAAAATATAATAAATAATAAAAAATGAACCCCAAGGATTAGGTTCTTTATCGGATGGACTCTATATAAAGAGGGAAATGAATGACGAAATGATAATGTATCCTTGGTTGGTATATAGAGAGACAGGAAGGCATAATAATGTTGATTTAGTAGTAGATTAGGGTTTGGGGTGACTTTGCTACCCTTGAGTAGCATGGTTTATGGTTGGGTGGATAGTCGTCCCCATTTTTTTTGTTGCAGAATTTTCTCAAGGATAAATATAACGTTACATTTCTAAGGCTAGGAGACTTATAGGTATGTTGATTCTTCATGACATGTATCATGTTTTTCCTTGTAAGTTATTGAAATTTTATTAATTTTTTTCATTAATTATATATTCATGTTTGGCTTTATATTTATTTATTAGATAATCATTAAACATGGTATCATAGCATAGGTTTCTAACCTTTTATTACCATTGTGCCTTTAAGAGTAGTTTCATTCATTGTAAACTAAGTGGAAAATGTATTTAATTGAATAAAAAGACTTGCATCACTTTAATTTTATTCATTGTAAACTAAGTGAAAATGTACTTAATTGAATAAAAAGACTTGCATCACTTTAATTTTATTTTACATAATAGATACATAAATAACATATAATTTGTAGAGTTTGGTCTTAAGAGAGCATTTATGTTTATATTTTTGAAAAGAAAAAACCCTAATTTACAACCTTATTACCATAAAGAACCAAGCTACAACCTTTAGTTCTCCTACAAATTGAAACCACAACAAAGCTAAAACTCATATTCTCATCTCGGACAACTAATACAAACGTTATTTTTTTTTTAAGGATGAGTAGACAAAGGCCAACCCTTTTAAGCCATTGCAATCCCCCCAAAAATACACAAAACCTTAGCAAATGAGAAAACCCATCAAAATCAAGAGATTACACACGTTTACCTCACGTATACTATGCAATTTCTCTCCCCATGGCCACATGAGCTCCCTTAGAAGTATCATTGAAGTCCATCCTCTTGGTATCATTGAATGCCATCTTCTTGCCTTACTTTATAGACATAAGAACTCATCCATGACTCATGGAAACTTCCTTTGAATGCTTGTAAAGGCCCCATGAATGCTAGCCTCTCCTTAACCATCACCCTAGGTAATGAAACCCTCATGCAATATATAAATCATCGATGCAATCTATAAATCATGAAATGGAAATGGAAAACGTTATATGTTATCAGTGTGATATGGGAAATCATTGTATTGAGTGTTATATGTTATTCGTCTGATATGGGAAATCATTGTATTTCTTTCTCTTTTTTTCTATTCATATATAAATGTTCTTAACACCCCCACACTATCTCACCCACGTTTCCAACCCCCCAATATCCTTGGGTAAGTGCATAAATATGGGTTCATCTGTATGAAACCACACCTATAATAAACCCATGTATAAGGTGGGGAGTTGATGCAGGAGCATCTCTCCAAATCAGCCAGCCAGCTAGCCAGCCACGTCAGCGCGCATGCATTCAAGGATGAAAGGGAGGTGCAACCTCATTTAAATATTTGTAATGAATATAAATTAAATTCTTAGGCTGGTGAGCCATGGAAGTCGTGCCTTTGAGCAGGCGTCAGGTAGATCGGCTTTAATGCCAAGATCGGCTGAGATCTAGATCCAAATGCTGGACTAGACAGCCATTTATTGTAATTTATTAAGTAGGTGAACCTGGAGGGAAGCGCTCGATTGAGCCCCTCAGGTAAAAGAGATTTCATATCTCACTTTGAGTTAGTGGTAAATTATGTTAGGATCTACATGTAGAGCAAAGAAGAGAAGAGCCGAGGAGAGCTCGGGAACACCATTGTAAAGATACAGGCATTTTATCCATTTTTAATACAAACAACAGTTTTTCCTGCATTATTGTGTGTTAAATGGACGTTTGTGTGTGTTCTTTTATATGTTGTAAGTGTATGATATGTTTTCATTTACAGGAGTGTTTGATTTCAGGATTGAGAGGTTCTTTGAGGCTTCATGCCATGAGGGTATGACAGAGTGTTACAGACTTTGAACGCCAGTGCACAGAGGATGCACTTAGGAACTCTGCGGAGTCAGACAAAGATGTGCCAGGTGGGCACAAGAACTGAAATCAACAACTCGGAGGAAGACCTCAAGGTTTCTGAATACCTTGGAGGTAGGGTTGTGTATCTGAGACACAGTTGCAGACAGAATCACTGAGGATTCTGTAGGAGCTCTGCCAGGTGGGCATTGAGCGTAAGCACGAGGTACTGAAGAAGAACTCGGTCGTGAGTTCAGAAAGAAGACAGAATCTTTGAGTTATGTAGAAGCTCTGCCAGGTGGGCATTGAGCAGGTGCAAGGGGTGCATAGAAGGGACATAATTGTTGAACGTTCTGTGGAGAAGATACTCCGCCAGGAGGGCATTAAGGAAGTGTGCAGACAGGCACAAAGGAAAGAACTCTTTGAGTTCTGGAGTTGAAAGAAGAGTCCATTTAGGGACCTTTACTGGGTTGCTGAACACCCTGGAAGGCTCAGCAAGATATTGCATGAGCAGAAGATAGCCAAGAGGGCATTTCATTCTCCATCTGAGGGAGAAGAAGGAAAAAATCCCTTCGGGGTCTGAGTGTTTGCAAAAGCTTGGGATGGACAGCACCAGCGAGTGCATATGAAGACTCTGTAAGGAGTGCAGGAGTTGGAAGAATCCTTCAAGGATTCAGAAGGGGAAGAAAATCTCAGGAGGAGTAAACGTTTGTACACGCGCAGTGAAGCTCAAGGTTCGGGAACCCATTGAGAGAAGATAAAGTTTGAGGCATTGAAGGAATTGAATTTCTTCCAAGTGATGGGAAGGAAGTGCAGAAGCTGGAGGGAGCACAGCTGCCATCGGATGGGCCGACAGATCCTGGACCGTTGAAATTCTACGTCGAGGGGCGCCTAGGAGGAGGGCGCACGGGAATTGATCTGAGCCATCAGATCGTGAACAAGATCGTCGACAACTGTCAGATCTGCTAGAGTAGCGAGGATATTATGGTCACACCTGGAGTTTAAGATCGAAGGGTCATGAGCCGTCGGATCAACATTGGTCACTCGCCAACCATCAGATTTGGAAGGAGTTGCACTGGGGTTAACCCCTAGTAAGAAGAGGAAAGGTTCTGGAGGAATTATCGGGATGTTGGAGTCATTGGGGTTTCAAAGGTCCTAAAGTTCGAGGTCTTTCTAGTCTCGACACCCCAGAGAGATTCTAGCCGTTGATCTCAGCAGGACACGTGTCAGGCATCCGAAGAGGAGTCGGGGTTTGACACATCGCGAACTCCAGGAGTGAAGAACTCACAGCATCAGGAATCGCGATCGCGCGATATCCGATAGAGCGATGAGGAGACAATGACGTGGAGGAGTCAGTTCTCACATGCATCGGGGATCGGTGTATCGGGATTCTTGGTGACGTGAGAACCATTGCAGGAAGGGTCGCGAAAATCCAAATTGCGACATTGGATCAGAGTCGTCTGTCATTCAGGGCACGTGGCAAAGATCAGGAGAGAGTCGGCATATCGGCCATCAGGAAATCGGATTTCCTGAGGTCGAACAAAACGAGACTTCGAAAGTCTCGAAATATTGGAGGAGATCGGGACCGTCCATCAGATAGGGGACGTGTGGCAACCATCGGTGTCATCGGAAAAAGTCCCAACGAAGAGGCATCCATCGGAGTTTGGTACATCGGGATATCGGAGATCCCGTGCACAAGGTGCTTAGGCAACTTGAAATCCCAAAACGTGAAACCCCGATCAGAGGGGGACAACTGTCAGTGGATCTGGAGAAGGGAAAGCTCCATTGGGCTGGAGCTAGCCGTCAGAACCGAAGAGGAGAAGGACAGTGCATCACGAGGGACCAGCTGTCAGCAATCCGGAGCGTCGAGAATCGGAGAATCGCGAGTCCAAGGGTCTTATGCATCGTGACATTGAAAACGCCAAAACTCCTATAGGAGTAGCCTCGAAAGGAGGTAAGTCCACGATTGCGGAGGCAGTGGTCATATGGTGGGAGTTGAGCCAGGAGGGCCAACATGTGGAGAAAGGGTGCATCGATAAATCGACAATCGGGGAATCGAGAGTGTTGAAACTCTTGACAGCAAAAAGTCTGAAACCCTGAAAACCCGATATTGAGTCGAGAAAAGGTCACGGCAAAGTGCAGAAGGCTGTGAAGGGTGAATAAGGACCTGTGGATTGCATTTTCAACAGTGATTCCTGAGGGGATCTAAGGATTTAATTCGGCTTGTATGAGAAAAGGAACGATCCTGTGAGCAGGGGTTCGGAAGAAGACCCTGCGGGGTGATAGGACGGACATAGTATGGATCATGTGGTATCAGAGCTGATATTCTTGTCTGTATACTTCAGGCAAGAGGGGAAAGAGAAAGCCGGGAAGAAACCAGAGTTGTTGAGGACTCTGTAAGTACTTGTTTGCAGAAAGGCAACAGTCCATAGACAGTCAGCAGGACTGTAATATGAAGCTGGAGACACTCTTGATGCAGAGTGACATCAGCAGGTTTGCCAGGGAGGCAGATAGACACAGCAAGATGGCTACTGAAGGCCATAGAAAGAAGAGCAGAGCAGAGGAGATTGCAGAGATGGATGAAGAGCTCGCTGATATAAAGCGGGAGATGGAGAAGCTCGAAATGAAGATCTGGCAGGATAAAAAGCAAAGATGGGTATATGAATGGCCCATGAAGACACCAAAGGTGAAATGGCCAGTCAGGGAGCTGATGGTCAGAAGACAGCGTAGGCTATTAAATAAAAGGTTGAGGTATGCTGAAAACCTCAAGGCCACAGAGGAAAAGATGATTTATCACTGTGAGCCAGAGACTAGAAGAGGTCTCGATGATGAAGAAGACAAATTGGGATCAACTGAGGATCTCAAGCACTGGCAGGAGGGCAGAGAAGTAGAAATTCCCATTTACCAGGAGGGCAATAGATTGAGATCAACGGAGGATCTCACGGACTGTCAAGAGGACAGCCAGGGAATTTCACATTGCCAGTTGGGCAATGATCAGAGGTCACTGCGGGATCTCGAAGACTGGCAGGAGGCCAGCGAGAACGTCTCATATTGCCAGGAAGGCAGAGATGAGAATGCGAGACCATCTGAGGGTCTCATGGACTCAGAGAAGAGTTCAATTCAGCAAGGAGTGCTGATAAAGATGGGATCGATTGATCTCATAGTCTACCAGGAGGACAGCAGAAGCATCCCATATTTCCAGGTGGGCAGGGATGAACTGATGACTCAGATTCAGCCAGAGGAGCGGACAGAGAAGGAGAGCTCAGAATCGGATCAGCAGGTACAGCTGACAGTGGAATATATGAGGAGCCAAATGATGATTGGGGGAATTGGGATATTCCTACCATGTGCCCAGGAGGAGGCAGAAGTTGGTGTTGCAGATGTAGCAACAGCAGAAGAATAGTCACAGCTGACGATGACTGTCAAGGACGAATTGGAGCAGGTGTTTGAGACTGCCCAAGCACAAGCAGAAGCTGAAGAAGTTGTAGCACTGAAGCTGATAGAAGAAGAAGGAAAGGAGAGTGAGCATTTAGAGGAATGGCTCAATGACTTCAACCAAGAAGTTGAGGAAGCTAAAGCGTTGAAGCTGACAACCGAAGGAGCAGATGAAGAGGATGATGAGCATTCTGAGGAATGGCTCAATGCATTCAGCGATGAAGTTGAAAAGACTGCAACAGGGGAGGTTGCAGAAGAAGAGGAAGAAGGGGCATACAACATTTGTTTTGCTGATTTGTGGGATCAAATAGAAGCCCTGGAAGAAAGGGTGAAAGTGCAGAGTGTGCACATCCAACAGGTGAAGTTGGAAACAGATGAAGGAGGCATGGGAGATCATGGTGATCTTCCCATGTGGCCAAAATTTTTGCAGCTGAGGAGACTGCAAAAATAGGACCAGCCATTGGAGCAGCTGGATGCAGTAATCGAAGAGATCAGAAGGCTGATGGTAGATTCAGCAGAAGCTGCCAGTGAGGAGAGGCTGAGCAGGAGAGTAACAGCAGCAGCAACAGTGCAGAAGCAGTAGCAGCAGCAACAAAATGGGGCAGATGGAAAGCTCCAAAGACTTATTTGGGATCCAGGACGATTCCAACAGCTCAGAGAGGAAGCACATGAGTAGGAGCTTATGATTTTTGTAGCTGAGGAGTATCATGCAAGAGCATATCTCCACATCAGCCAGCCAACCATGTCAGCGCGCATGCATTCAAGGATGAAAGGGAGGCGCAGCCTCATTTAAATATTTGTAATGAATGTAAATTAAATGCTTAGGATGGTGAGCCATGGAAGTCGTGCCTTTGAGTAGGCATTAGGTAGATCGGCTTTAATGCCAAGATCGGCTTAGATCTAGATCCAGATGCTGGACTAGACAACCATTTATTGTAATTTATTAGAGTAGGTGAACCTGAAGGGAAGCGCCCGATTAAGCCCCTCAGGTAAAAGAGATTTCATATCTCACTTTAAGTTAGTGGTAAATTGAGTTAGGATCTGCATGTAGAGCAGAGAAGAGAAGAGCCGAGGAGAGCTTGGGAACACCATTGTAAAGATACAGGTATTTTAGCCATTTTTAATAAAAACAACAGTTTTTCCTGCATTACTGTGTGTTAAATGGACGTCTGTGTGTGTTCTTTTATATGTTGTAAGTGTATGTTATGTTTGCATTTACAGGAGTGTTTGATTTCAGGATTGAGAGGTT
>JZKD02S1539807.1:0-10463 GCA_000966675.3 Picea glauca | reverse complement strand
ATACGCAAGTTGTCATTTATGTGTTGTCGAATTATTACTTAAGTGGTTATATCTTCTCATCTGGAGCACTTTACTTTCAAAGCTTTCATCTTTATTTTATTCCTTTATCTCATGGTGTGATCCTTCAAGAAGTGCACATCCACCTAGAGGCATTCTCTTGATTGGGTCTTGAGTGATTTGCATCTCTTGGCCATTGAAAAGCAGTCCAACGAAGCTCTATCTGTTGTGAGCATGCTTGGTTTCATGTGTTGAGTTCTTTATCTTATGTATCTTTAATTCCGGCACATGCGATCAAACTTGTGAGTATATTGTATATCTTGTATCTAGTCTAAATCTGTATAGCTAATATATTCTTTTGTATCTAATTATATCTGTCTTTGTAATACTTTGTAATTGATCTTGTAACGAACATCTCCCTAACTTAGTTGACCCCATTGCCCAATCTTAGGCACTAGTCTTAGTTGCCCTAGGAAAATGTCCGACTCTCATACTTAGATAGTTGCATCGTGCATTTGTTGATTGACATCATAGGCTAGATTCCCCCTGACCTTTTAACCAATTAAAACCAACTCCTAGAACATCAAAACTCTTAATCTCATCTAGTAACTAGGGTCTACCCCCCTTGGCTTCCCTAGGAGTTAGCCTAGACAGAAGAAGTTCAAGTCAAAGTGACAGCGTGGACTCTGAACCTAGGCATTGTGCCTCCGAGGACACACTAAGTGAGCAGGACTTAGCTCACGTTTGCAAGTGTGTATAAGGACGGCAACAGTAGGGATATAAGAAATAGAATTCGGAAGCAGTCCTGGGTATGAGTTATAGAAGAGAAGGGAAATTGTATTTATGAACTCAAATACAACATAGCGCGGGGAAGGACGATCTAGTTTAGTCGAGGTAATGACACACTGTGGAACAATTTCTAAACCTAAACCCTAGTCAGGCCGTGTCATTTCTACTTTGTAGAAGCCCATAGTGACTAATGTGGTCACACCTAGGTTGTCGAAGCCGTCGTAATAGTAGCTACTGCTCAATGGAATCAACATCTTTGGCCTTACTTGGAAGAAGTATGTGTTGATTGAACCAAGAGCCAACTGAACCAGGAATATTCCTAGTGGCATCTTATTATTGTCACCCGACCAGCCAACCCTTGTAGAATAAATTTTAGCCAAGACTATTTTAAAAATAGCTAAATCAACTAAATCATGGGCTATGTTAATTAATTACACATTTATATTATATTTATTATGTAAATTTTATATATTAATATAAACTTATATATTACTTTTATATATATGTTTTTTTAAATGAGTATAAATTTGATATATATAAAAAATTTGGTAAACATATGTGAATTAATTAATTTAACAATAAATGTATATAAGTTAAATTATATATATATATATATAGACAGAGAGAGAGAGAGAGAATTGTCAAACTTAATGGCAAATTTTATCTACTATTTTTTGTATGGAAATTTTTTTTGAATTTCAAGATTGTCGAACACGAACACGAACCCAGTGACTTAGACCGAAAGTAATGAGGAGGCCATACAAATGGGAGAGAATGACCAAGTCAATGTAATTGTGAGTGAGTTAGAACATGATGAGTGGTACGCTGACATTATCTATTACTTGAAGAACCTTTCATGCCCAAACCACTTGGTACATCACAAGAGGAGAGCCTTGAAACTGAAAGCTATGAAATATTGCTTGATGCAGGATGGTCTTAGCTGGAAGAACCCTGATGGAATTATCCTTAGATGTGTGAACAAGGATGAAGTTGACCAATTGATTAAAGAACTCCACTCAGGATATTGTTGTGGTCACTTCACTGCTTGCACCATTGCTCATAAGATCCTAAGGGTTGGATATTATTGGCCTACATTGTTCACTGATACTCATCAATATGTCAAGTCCTTCCATCCTTGCCAATTTTTCACAGGAAAACAACGACTGCCCGCATTGCCTTTGAAGCTAGTCATTGTTGAAGCTTTGTTTCAACAATGGAGTTTAGATTTCATTAGTAAATTTAAGGACAACTCCAGCAACGTATATCGTTGGGTCTTGACTGCTACAGACTATTTCACTAGGTGGGTAGAAGCCATCCCAACGAAGAAGGCAACCAAGGAAGACATGATGAGTTTTCTTGAGGATAGAATAATAACAAGGTTTGGTGCCAAATCACTATTGACAATACCAAAGCTTTTAGCTCCCTTGCTTTAGCAAACTTCTGCTTTAAGTATGGGATCGTCCTATCTCGCTCATCCAACTACTAACCCCAAGGTCCCTTGCTTTAGCAAACTTCTGCTTTAAGTATGGGATCGTCCTATCTCACTCATCCAACTACTAACCCCAAGGAAATGGACTGGCAAAGTCTAGCAACAAGAATCTGATGAATATTGTCAAGAAGATTGTGGGTGAAAACAAGAAGGCTTGGGATAGTAAGATCAAATACGTTGTATGGGAAGGCACTATCACAACTAAGACTTCCATAGGGAAGACCATGTTTGAGCTGGTACATGGATTGGAAGACAAATTGTCCATCAACCTCCAGATTCCTACCCTCCAATTTGCACAGCAGTATATGACTATTAATGAGGCCCTGTAGGGAAGGATAGACCAACTTATAGAATTGGATGAATCTAGGAGGAACGCTTTGGATCAAATGGCGAGGAACCAAGAGAAGATTAAGGGAATATTTGATCACAAAGCAAGACAAAGAAGCTTCAAAGAAGGTGACCATGTACTAGTGTAGGACAAGAGGAAGGAGAAACCTGGGATGCACAAGAAGTTTGACAATTTGTGGATTGGACCCTACCAAATAGAGAGTGAGGCCGATACTAACTTTCATCTTAGCCACACTTGAGGAAGAGAAACTATCATTACCCATTAATGGATACCTTCTCAAACCCTACTTCCCAAAAGGAACTTGACTTCTTTATGGTAGCTTAGATTAGGTAGTGTAGGTAGGTCATTTGCATCTTGCATTTGCATTTGTATATATGTTGGCACTGTGCACTCATGTTAGTATAGCTTTGCATTCTCTTGCATATACATGTCATTGCATTCTTATTTTGCATATCATGCATCCATGCTTGCATTTTTCATTGTATCTTTACTTTATCATGTATAGTTGTCGTGAATTTTTTCGTCCCAGCATGCTTTTTGGATCACATCCACCAATCTTTACTACTGAAGTGTTAGTGTTGTTAGAAGTGGGTGTGGGATTGCAGGTCTTGGACAACCAAAGATGTTGAGGTTCTCATGCGCTCTACAATGAGCACATATCCCCATGTTGGAGCCAGATGTTACCCCCCCCCATCCCTAGGGGTAACTAGAGGAGACCATGTCTCATGGCCCACAATGAAGACAGTGATCTCGACCATGATGATGATCAGCATGTCCAAAATAGCAACCCAGCAGACCCCCTCAGATTGCCTCTTATACTTCAAATCAACCAAGCTCATCACATCCAGTCAACTCAGTGTATGGGAGATTGTAAGCCAACGTCACCATGAGGTATGTTAGTCCTTCTTTCATGCAAAGTGTTGTGCTAAATATATTAGGCATGTGGATGATGATCATTGGTTGAAGTTAGATAATGGATCACTGGCTCAAGAAGTTATGTTTGTTTCCTTGTTTCACCTTGGCGGTCAGCATCTATGCCCTAGTCCCATGTTGTCACCGCCCAAAGAAAAGGGGTACTACTGGGGGACCCTCACAAGGGTAACGTTCAATTTCCCTGCCATACTTAACACTCTCCATCTTGGAGCCTATCATAATGTACTAAACTGCGGTAATGGGTCGTGGTCCATTCTCTCATGAGAAGAGGGGTTGAAGGCCCAGAGGTTGATTGCAGTTGCTAAGCAAAAGAAGAATAAAGAAAGAATAATGCTAAAGAAAGAACGACTAGCAAAGGACTCTCAAAAGCCAGTCCAAACTTGAGCTCTACCCTTTCCGCGTTCACCCCAGTCCCAAAGCAATGATGCTATAGCTTGAAACCTTATAAAGGGGACTTGCAAATATGATAAGAGGACAAATAAAAAGGCAAATTAAGGAGTTCGAAAAAACATAGCTCTTATAAAGTGGTAACTCAAGAGCAAGCACACCCTCCACAAAGGCGTTCATAGAAGTGGACTCAATGACAACATAAGCCATGAAGTAACCCCGATCAGTATCACTATCACACTTACTCTTGAAGGGTTCTTTTCTTTCAATGCTTCCCGCGGGACATATCCCTCTGTCTGGGTCTTTTCTTTCATTGTTTTGGTTGGCACACCAAATAGGGTCAGATGAAGGTCCTCCCATATTCAAACTTGCCAACTTACGTAAAGTCCCGAGCTAGTGTGAAATTTGAAGGGGATATTGATGTGAATTATCCATGTGGCTTATATCTTAACTAACAGCTTACTTTGCATGATTTAAGGACTGGTATATCTTATGAACATTGGCTTTACTTGATTTCATAATTTGTTTTGTTCTAGATGCCCCTGACATGGTTCTTGAAGGATGCTAGAGGATTTCACCCAGGACGGTGTGCCTTTATTGCAGAGTACGGCACGTGTGATGTAGAGCAATGAGTCACCCAATGACTTGACACATTTAGACAGTGGCTCTCACATCTTCAAGACCTTGATGGATAGATAGGCTTGATTTTGACAAATTGGGTCATGATAACACAAAAATGGGTTGGAAGCCCACATGTTGGGCATTATACCCCGGGGATTATTACTCATTGGATGGAGGATGTTGCACCAGTGGATAGTTGGATGCCTTGCAGAGATGAGATACACCCCTTTCCACCTTGGACGTTGTACCCTACACCTTGGACGTTGGCCTTCCTTTGATGATGACCTCACACTTTAGGGTTTGACGATGATGAGCCTTGATGACCACTTGGGGTACCATTGATGATGTAACATGACCATAGATGAGGAGATGCACATCCTACCAAGATTGCACCATGAGATGATGACACATGGCATTGGAAGGCCCTCACACACTCTCTTGGAGCATGACGTCACCACACGTTTGACCTAGGATGGCATTTTTGTATTGTTTTGACATGATTTATCATTTGTAGAGGCAAATAGAGGGGTCGGCCCCACTTATATACATGACTCGTGACTTTTTGGATCATTTGAGCGCTAGGATTTCCCTTATAAATAAGGCTAGCACTCAACCTTGTTTTTCATCATCACTTTCAATCCTCACACTTGTGTGGGAGAGCTAGAAAAGTTTCTCTATGTCTCTTGGATCTCATGTGCACCCCTTGGAGGAGGATCTTTATGGATGCTTTTGCTTACTTTGATGGTATGCTGCTCCAACTCGGGTTTTTCTTTGCCGAGTGACTTGGATAAGTAAGTAATTGCTGCAATTTTATGTCATTGCTAATGTTTTAAGGTGATAATTACTATCTTATTGCATGTCACTTTGTCTTGGTGAAACCCTAGGGAGAAAACATAAGTCTTTCTCTCCTTCATATACTTTATTTGTTCAAGTTTTGTGAGTGCATCCTCTTGCTAAGATTCAAGGACCTAAGGCCCAAAAGGCTTTGCAACTTAAGGTTTTGATCCTAGTCTTTGATCCTTGACCTAGGTCATCTAGAAGAGAGAAAACGACACCTAGGGCCCAGCAGGCTTTGCACCCTAGGGATCATTTTCTTGAAGGTTTAGTCCTAAGGCCCAAGAGGCTTTGCACCTTAGGGTTTAAACCTCATTCTTCTTTATCATCTAGTTCAATCTTCAAGGTGTTGCATGCTTGACTCCATAAGTCCTAAAAGACAACGGCACTAGTCTAAAGCTCTTCATGTAGTGAAAATTACACTTAGAATTAGCATTATCTCTCTCAAAGTGATTTTACTAACTTCTCTAACTCTAACTTTAGCAAACTAATGATATTTATTATTGTTGTTACAAACGTTTGCTACAGCCACTAGGGTTTACTTTAATTGTTGCATACTTACTTGGAAAAGTGGCTTACGATACTCAGAACTTAGATCTAGTAATTGGATATTATTGTACATCTTGAAGACTTGGTTTATATGCTAAATTTCTACATTTTTGAGTACTTTTTCTTCTTCTTGTAAAAGATTGATTGTTGTTATACATTGTTTTACCGCTGTAATTTGCAACAACAATTGGATTTATTGCTTATCTAGTGTCTAAGAGGTCATTTTTTAGCTATATAACTTGGTAATTGCCCATTTTATGCTTCAAGTTGTTTATTGTCTTACACATGTGAAACAATTACCTCGTTACCTTTCTTGCATCTCCTAGACCTAGACCTAACACTTAGATGACCAAGATAGGGGGCGGTAGGCTTGGCTAATCTTGTTATTTGATCCCTTGAGGTCACCAAGAAATCCTCCCTTGTGGTGGACCTTCCTCCATCACTAAAAAGAGGAAAGTCTCTACTTAGGTGACAGTGGTAGAAACTTCCAATTGTTACGCAAGATTTGGGATCTTGTTGAGGGCTTTGCACAAGTACAAATCCTGTGATAACAGTACTCAAAGGGACTTTGTTTTATTTGTAAAGAGGTATGGTCAAGGGGGCACAAATGTAAAACTCATTGAAGGATCCACATGATTGAGTAAGCAGAAGAAGATCCTGAGGAAATGACTAGAGGTGACCGTGAAGAGTCAACACAAACAGAGAACAAAAACACCCAAGCAGTGGACCAAGAAAAACAACAATCCCAATTGTCTCCTTTGCAACTATGCTGGGAATTACTCAATACCAAACTTTGAGGGTAAATTGCAAGTGAAGTGTAGAACTGTGGCGACCCTTATTGATTCAAGCAACACTCCCAACTTTATAGACTAGGAGTTGGTGAAATTTGTGGACCTAAGGGTTGCTCCATTGCAAAAAATCCAGGTGACAATGGCCAATGATACTATGAAGTTGATATGCATCTATGATAAGGAAATGTCGGCTCTTATTCATGCTATAGAAAAATCCAAGCCTTATTTATTTGGACAGCACTTCGTCATCCAAACAGACCATAAAAGTTTGAAGTATTTATTATCCCAAATGAATTTTAGTGAACAAGAAGCAAAGTAGGTAAGTAAAATACAAAATTTTGATTTGAAATTCAATACAAGAAGGGCATAAATAATGTTGCTGCAGACTCCTTATCTAGGCCAAGCTGCACACAAAATCTATCCTAGAACCAGTATAGAGAGGAAATATTGGCTGAATATGAAGGATGAGAGAGATGCCACTATGTTACAAAAACCAGAAATGACCCAAGAGGAGGACAGCAGGCAACCTGATTTTTTATAAGAATCACATATATCTAGTACCCAACTTTAAATTTACAAAGGTCCTCAAAAAATGTCATTCCTCACATGCTACTGTTCACATTGGTTACTTTAAGACCTATTAAAACTTAAGAAGCAATTTTTTGGGGAAGCGGCTGAAAGATGTGAAAATACTTTGTGGTTTCTTGTGAAACTTAACAGAGGAATAAAACAGAAAATGTGAGAAGTCCAGGTCCGTGAAAACCTTTGTCGTGGCCCCTGCCCATTCCTAACCAAAAATGGGAATCCACAGCATGGATTTCATTGTTGGCCTACCATGGATGGGAGGAAAAACTCTATTTATGTAGTGATTGATCAGTTGATAAAGTGTGCCCATTTTATTTCCAAGGATGTTGCAGATACTAACAAGGTTTCACAAGTTGTTGAACTATTTATGCAAGATATTTATAGATTGCATGGACTTCAAAAGGACATTGTTAGTGAACAAGATCCCATATTTATGGGAAATTTTTGGAAGGAGTTACTTAAGCATGTTGGGACTACCTTAACGCCATGTACCAGCTACAATCCTCAAACATATGGACAACTAGAGGTTGTTAACAAATATTTAGAAGGGTAGTTGAAGAATTATGTTTCAGATCAGCAAACTTCATGGCCAAAATGGTTGCATTTGGCCAAAAATTGGTACTACACGACATATCATACAGCTATTGACATGTCACCATTTAAGTACCTGTACAGATATGATCCTTCATTGATGATTAATTGGCCCATGGAAGACACTCAAGTGCAATCTGCCCGTGATTTCCTTGAAGAAAGCCAACAGATCTTGAAACAATTAAAGGCGAACCTCCAAGTGGCCCAAGATGGGATGAAATTTCAATGGGACAAGCATCGAAGTGAAAAGGAATTCGAGGTAGGTAATTTGGTTTCTTTGAAGTTAAAACCTTATAAGTAAAAGTTTCTTAAAGGGAAAGAAGCAGAGAAGCTTTGGCCTCAGTACTGTAGTGTACTTAATCAGTAGAAACAGTAAATTATGAGCAATATCTGATCAAATATAAACTGCAGAAAGAAAAATAGGAGAAACAATGATATTGAACCTGCAGAATATAAGCACTTGTATTGATCATTGCAGAAAGAGAGCAACGTTCACGGGCCTCTTTGAGGGGGCAACCTCCAATAGAGCAGAGCTCCAATATAATAACAATACTTGGCAAAATATTACATAGCCTTCTACGTCTATAAATAGTTTCTCACTAGCAAAACTTTCCCAACTTGTAGTCCCACCATTCATGAGTAACAACCACCTAGTGGGCCTTATTCAATAAAGACAACCCTTTTACATTAAGTAACTACCCACTAACTAAATAATGGGCCTTATTCAAAGACAATGGCCTCATATGTTTTTTGATTAACTCCCAAGTATGCTGAAGTAGGTAGGTTACGGTAGGGCCCTAACAAATACTACAGTCCTTACAAGATATTAGCACAAGTGGGAAGGGTTGCATAAACTCTGGAGCTACCAGCAAGAACTCAAGTGCACAATGCTTTCCATCGATTTGTAAATTATCGAAAAAATGTGAATACTATCTGGGAGCTTTTGAATGATCAAGGGATGCAGATTTAGGGGTTTAGGAATTTGGCAGAGATTGTGAAGGTTTGCTCTTTTTTCCCACGTCTGGTCTCAGATGAAGATAATGTAGATTTGTTTGAAGAAATTAATTTGGAGGAACTATCAAGGGGTCTATCAACCTTCCAAAATGGGAAGAGCCCACGATCGGACGGTTGGATGGTGGAGTTCTTCATTGCCTTCTTCGATCTATTGGGTAAGGATCTGTTAAAAGTGGTCGTGGAGGTCAGAGTGACAAGTAGGGTTCTTCCAAACTTTAATTCTACTTTCCTTGCTCTAATTCCGAAAAAAGACAAGCCAGAAGATTTTAAAGACTAAAGACCGATTTCGTCATGTAATTCTGGATATAAGATCATCGCGAAAATTTTAGCAGTGAGAGTTAAGAAACTGTTGTCGAAAGTCATTCTCCTAGAACAATTTGGCTTCCTAGAGGGGAGACAAATCCATGATGCAGTTGGTGCAACACAGGAAGGAATTCATTGTATAAAGATGAGGAAGCTCAGTGCAATGGTGGCAAAGCTAGACCTTTCAAAGGCATATGATTATGTTTTTTGGCTATCCTTGAGAATGCTCTTAATACATATAGATTTCACTTTGAATGTAGTTAATTGGATTATGGCATGTGTGACATCTGTTTCTTTCGCAGTACTGGTGAATGGGCTTGCCTCACCTTTCTTTACTCCTGGCAAAAGGCTCTGTCAAGGGTGTCCACTTCCCCCTTATCTATTCCTTCCAGTGGCGGAGGGATTGAGTCATGTTATATCAGAATCCAAGAGAATCGAGAGGATAAAGAGTATAAAGATAGGGGAGGAGTTTCTGTTGACTCACTTGCTTTTTATTGATGATGTTCTGCTTTTTACGAATGGGTCTTTGGCTGAAGGGCGTGCACTACAGGAAATTCTAAATCTGTATAAGAAAGCTACGGGGCTGGTGATAGATAGTGATAAATCACTGCTTTGTTTCAATGAAGTGGAGAATAGGTAAAACGAGGAGCAAATAGAGGCTTTCCAATTTCAGGTGACAGAATTTAATGAAGGATTCAAGTACCTTGGATTTTGGCTTAAGCCAAACTCTTATAAGTAGCAAGACTGGAGATGGCTTATAGGTAAAACTGAAAAGCACATAAGCCATTGGTGCAACCGATGGCTTTCAAGGGGCAATAGGTTGACATTGATAAAATCGGTATTAGAAGCAATTCCAATTTACTGGCAATTTTTGGATCATATTCCCAAAGATGTCTTAGAAAAGATTAGAAAAAATTGTTTTAATTTCCTTTGGAGTGGAAAGGAAGGTCAGGAGGGAGTTCACTGGACAAGTTGGAAGTCGATTTCAAAACCAAAGGATCAGGGTGGCTGGGGTCTTAAGAATATCCATGTCTTTAGCGTTGCATTGGCGGGTAAGTCTCTGCGGAATCTATTAACAAAGAGGAATTTATGGAATAGTTTGTGTTAGAATTAGGAAAGTAAAGCAAAAATTAATGTCTTTTAAAATCTGTTAGAGAGAACAGTAAAGGTCTTAAATAAATCTAGCCTTAGAACAAATATGTAATCTGAACTGTAATATTCTAGATATGTT
>JZKD02S1539796.1:0-10463 GCA_000966675.3 Picea glauca | reverse complement strand
AAGTTGTTCCACTTCTTTTCCAGGGATCCAATGCTACTGGTAAGGAAATATCAATGTTGGAAACTCTAAGGATTTTTAGTTGTGGACAATTCTTTCACAATTGTCATCATTCTCATGCACACATGCATCCATTCCTTTCTAGAATTATCAATAGTTACTTGCAATAAACAACCAATGTCTATTTTCCTCCCCTAATTCATTTTCCATCCAACCCAAGAAAAAGAGTGAAAAATAATGAATTAGGAATGAGTAACAATGATTGAGGAACCAAATGAGTGAGTAACCCCAAAATATCCCAAAAGCGGGATTTATATAATTACATGCAACAAAGCACCATGTGGCCTTCCCCAAGAATCCCATGTAACCACATTTCCCAACTAATTCCAAGATGGGTGAATAACATATAATAAAAATGATTAGCCCCTTTATCCCCCCTCTCTCGTGGAATCATATCCCCCTATATTTTTCCTTGTCCATATTGCAGTCAATGATCCATTTTGATGAACGATATTCAAAGTATTACATTTCTAGGCACTTCCGCCTTTCAACTTTACAGACACTCTCGCCTTTCATAAAATAAACAAAAATTCATTATTACTCTGGGGACTCAAAACCAAGGTATTACATCCAGGGTTAGATACATGATCATTAGGTACATGTATGGCTCTCTCAGACCGGTGATAGGGTATCACCCTAATTAGGTAGTCATGAAATTATTTTCTTCCTTCCACAAATTTCCTAAAACAAATTTGGTGTCATTTTTTTGGTAGAAAGATACTATGAAATCCTTATTGAGATATTCCTCTGGTTCCTGTAACTTATAATACATGTTGACATCTTGTGGGAGGAAATATTTGATACACTCCCCTTTGTCATTATTAATCAAGAAACTTTTACAATATGTGTGACTGATAATCCACTCAACTGACTCTACACAAGGGAAGACGTGTGTTCTATCTATGACTAAATGCAATCTAGACTGCCTGATGTATTGGAATACCAAGTCATCTACCATTATAGGATAGATATTGATATGGGGAGTTGAATATAGATAATTTTTATCCTTAATAAAAATGGCATTCCATCCATATATTGGTACCTATGTGGTGGCACCTCCCATGCATGGTTCTATGTCCTCGTACAATGTCAATTGAGTGGATAACTTCTTCAGAGGGGGCATGATAAGTGATTCTCACCCTTTTGGAGTGAGTGGCTCTTATGTATGAGGTGGGGAGGAGCTAGAACCATCATTTGTTTCTCTTGTCCCGGTCCTTTAATTTTTCAGTGATCTTTGAAATGGAACCTTCCTGGGAGGCATCTTACATAAAACACAAAAATACCAAAATGAGAACAGTCGTACATTACTAAAAAAGGTTAGTCTAGTGGAAAACAAAAATGCAAAGTGTACCTATTTACCCAATTATTCGAAAACATTGGTGTTGAGAATGATGTTGCTTACTTGGAATAGGGATGGATTACTAATAATGTTATTGGTTAATGTGATCCCTCTAATTTGTAGAGTGAATAAAGCATTCTATCCTCGAGAAAAATAATAATGATTTGTTATCTTGCTAGAATGGTTTTCCATTAAGAAAAAATAAGTAAAAATGATTAACTTATGATTGTGGGGAATGATATCTTGCATATCGATTAGCGTCAAATTTCTCTCTTGTACACCAAATAGGCCATTAATGGTTTGTTTGATGCGCAAAAAGTCTTATCGGAGGATTTTGGAAAGCATTTTGGCATACCTCATGATCATTAGCATCGGTGAGAACCTAGACTTTGTGACTTATAAACACATAAGTGAATACCAAGATCACCAATCATCGACATCGACGGTGGAACTGTAACCCTCAAAAAACAAAAAAAATCAATTTGCACATAAAAACCCTAAGAGATATCCATACAAGATAATGGCGTGGAGTGTTGACATGATGTGATGGCATGGCATAGATGAAACACAATTAGTGGCATTGATATATACGGTAAATAACATGGTAGGTGATGTGGACGACTAATGTGGCAAGTGACGTGTCAAGTTTGTTGATGTGTATAGAATGGGATAGGTATTTCCACATATGCTTAGTGTCTAGCATGTGGAAGTTGTCCAAAGCCTTCTAATATTGAATTTACTTTAATTAAAGGAATTATTAAATTAAATTACTTTTATTAAATAAATATTTAATTAATTGAGTTATTTAAGGAAAATCCTAAAATTAATTAGCATGTAATCTCAATTGTTAATCACTTTGTATATTAGGGTTAGATTATAACTCAAGAATATAAAATCAAGGCTAGGGTGAAGAAGGAAGACACTTGAAACTTGATACTTGTGTTGAGAGAGTCGAGATAAAGAGGGTTGGATCATGAACGATTGTGATTCAAGGAGATATTGGATAGGTAGAGAAGGACTTCCATCTAGAGATCAGTTCAAGGAGAAGAGAGAACAAAGGTTGTCACAAGTGGGTTTGACCAGAGAGAAGCCACGTGAAAGTGTTGCATCGTATGAAGCTTGTCGTACAAGATTTCTGATGCCGACGCCCTCAACCCGCAAGTCGGAAGGTCCACGTCAGCATAGGATATTTCCTTTATCATGGCCCGAAGAACTCTGACGGCTCTTCTATTTCCCTATCGGAAAATCTACACCCACAAAAAACTCTCACTGGATCCCCTTGTTACACTTGGGAGATCAGACTTTGCGACTTCGCGAGGTCAGTGGTTGAGCGTTGGACTCTCGAATCCCCGAAATTCGACAACAGTCAACGCTGACCCTTTCCTTCTCCTTTCAGGATTTTCTCTATCGCGATTTCGACGTTCGCGATGATAAACAACTCAATTCTCCGACTCCCGACTCCCGATTTGTTGAAACTCTGATACACGCGCGAGTTTGACTTTTCAACGCTTCACCTCATCGACATTTCAAACTTCGCAATATCGCGAATCCTGATGCAATTGTTTCGGGAATTCTCACCACGAAACCCCGAAATGGAATTCTACCTATCCACTGACTGACTTCTCCGTGGCCCACACTGTTCTCTTAGCCATCGGGATATCACGTTTCATGATTTCGCGATTCCCGTTACAATGTTTACGGGACTTCTACCCATGAAACCCCAATATGGAATTTCTGGGTTAATCCAACGGCCCTGGTGGCTTGGATCTATGGTCCTAACCCTCCTGAGCTTAGAACCTTTAGGGAATACTCGTCGTATCTCCCCTTCTTCTCTGTGAGATTTGACGGCTCACGAAAATTCGCGAACTCTCCTCAGAGAATTTTGACCATCCGTTCTTTCTCTAAGAACCTCTGCACAACTGGCTAAGTTGCTTCTTTCTCTGCGGAACTTGTCCTCTTGTGTGCAAACTTACGACGCCTCTTACAAACTTCAAGGTACTTGGCCTCTTTCTTGCCTCCAACGACCTTTTAAAGATTTTAGATCCTTCTGAACTGCCTTCAGCTTCGAGTCTTAGAGAAGACTCTTGCGCGCACTCCTTGCGGCAACCTTCAAACACTTCCAAGTGTTGAATTTCCTTCGACCCTGCACACACCTGCAACAGTAATCTCTTGATATTTCACTCAGGTCCACAACCCTGAGACTTCACTTAGCCTGCACACTCCTTGCATGGCTCCTATGCCTGTCTGCACTTCAGAGTGAATGAGAACAAAAGCTATCTCTATTTGAACCCTTTGTCAACGCACTCCTTGCAGACACTTCAACTGCACTCCTTGCAAAAACTCTGGCTCAGGTAGAGAAACAATTGAAACTCATTCCTACTTCCTTTCAGACTTCAAACTCAAACATGAAATCATATACACAACATATAAAGAAAATGTATAACAGGAAGCAAACATTCATGAGCATATCATTCAGCATCAATACACAGAGAACAAACATGAAACCATGCATTTGAATCAAACTCTTTCTATTAATCCAAATATCTGTACATGGGTGTTCTTACACAACTCTCTACTTCTCTTCTATGCTCCTCATACACACTACTGTTATAAGACACAATGAGGGTGTCTATATCCCGTTTCCCTCTTGCGCTCTAAAATTGTCTAATCTAGAATTGAATTCTACCTACTTGCATTAACTACTTTAAATGCCTTCTATCTACTAAGGACGAGAGAAAATCGCTCAAGGTCTGTTTACATTATACAAGTGTGCTTCATTAAATTTCTACATTTATGTTCGCGCATCAACTCCAAGGTGATTTCAAAATTGCGCTGGTGCTTTCCCAGCTGTCCTTTGCTTCTGCGCTGGCTCGCTTGATGTTGGAGATGCTCCTGCATCAATTTCCATACGTGTGTGTGGGCTCCAGTGGAGACAAGCGCATATAGGTGGGAGAACTTAAGGATAGGCATGTACATCTTGAAAAGTGTGCATATCTGGATCATACAACAGATCATATTTTGTGAGGTTTTTCTATAGTTGTATTTCTCTCAGTGGGCCATTATCCATTTTATCGGAGATCTGATTTTAGCACAATAAAATCATTCTCAGCATTGGTTTTCCCTCCAAGTTTTTTCCAAGGGTATCTACCCAAAAATATCGATGTTTATGTGTGCATGATTTAGTTTCCATTTTTTTCTTCTGCTACATTTTTAAAGTTGAATATTTCAACAGTGTATTTTTGTTTTGTGAGCTGCTAATGTGATTTGCAGTAAGAAAATCACTAGATAATAAGATACCTAGGTGTTGGAGTAAGGGGATTTCAACAAGGTTTATTTGATAAAATGAAGTATAGTCGATGATATGGTAGTGTATGATTGATGACATGGAACCATATGGTTACTAGGTTAGCTATCATTCACTCTAAAAGTTATAACAATCAAGATCCATTGTTGTAAAAAAAATCAGACATATTAGATTGATCTATCAACTCACAGCTCATCGACATCGTCCGATACAAGATACTCCTATCCATTCGACATCAATATGTTTTTTGTCAACATCAATGGATCATCAATAATCATCGAGGAACATGACATGTTTCCTATAAGTCTCAACAAGTTATGATGACGCCCAATGGTTTCAATCAACGTTAGTGAAAAAACCTCGATACTTTCAATCTAAACTGACTCGAAATTTTGTTGACACTGATGATTCCTCAGTCCTTCCTAAATAACTTATTCAAGATCGAATTTTATATTATGTTGGCTTATACTTGCATGCCCCAACCTTGATAGTCTGATCGGAACTTGTGAAATTTGTACATTTTAAGCTCCTTTTTAACCTCTTTTTTCCTTTTTTTATTTTTTCCCTCTTTCTATACCAACACGAGAGTTCTTTTTGAAGTTTTCTTGATATTAAGACATGAAATAAAATGAAACAATAATGTAGGAATTTGAAGAAGACAAAAAATGTAGTCAAAGACTAAATCACAAGAACATACAAAAATGACAAAAAGTGAAAGTGGTACCCTAAAATTTGAAAACAATTGAAGGGTGTGTTGTGTACTCAACAAATGGAGATTCACTGGGAAAAACTAGAATCTCTGACTATACCTCAAGAGAACAATCACTTTATCTTCACGGATATAACTTAGATATTTAACTAACCCAAAAATCACTTATAAATATGTACATATATAATCTAGGGAATGGCATGGATTCTTTTTCATGGGGATTTATCTTATTTTTCCAACCTCTTTATCATTCACCAATGATTCATGCTTCACAAAATGAAAATAAATCTAACATCACCCCTAAGATGAGAAATTTAATTAGTAATCTTTAATTACTTTGTCACCCTTCTGGTGTTTCTTTGCTACCAATGAGCACCCATATCCTCGATAGAGTCACCCCGATATCACAAATCTTGCTATGCAGCTAGAAATCATCCATAGCCCAAACATATATATTTACATTTCCTCGGTATTTCCCTTTTGATTTATTTTATTTTCTCATCACAATTTTCTTTTATTATGTTCATGAAAAACAAGAGTACCCCTTACTGAATATTTTGTGATGAGAATTTATCGTGGGATATGAATTGAGTCTAAGAGGATGATATATGTTAATGAAAAAGATAAACAAGTACTCAGGATTTTTAGGAGCATTCTTCCTTAAAAGGAATTAGGTGTTCATTAATTCCACCAGTGTGAGAGACACTTCCTTTCTTTCCATTATTTCCCTTCAAAAATTCCTAACCTTAGATCAAACACTATGTTGTTCCATATATATATATATATATATCTCCTAACTTCTATTCCTATTCAAATCTGATTCCCCTTACTTTTGTTATTGAATATGCAAGTTATGACATTAGAGAGTTGTTTTATCATGCTTTTCCAAAAGCTAAAAACTCAACACTATTATTAAAGTGCCAAAACTTATGGGTGCATGCATGGAACAAAAATTTATATTAAAATCAAAACCATCAATCAATCATAAAACTAACTGACTAAAATTAAAATAAAAGAAAACCAAATTTCTATAGTACATACTACCCACATGGAGCAGCTAGGTGAAATATCTTTTGAGGCCCTGGACATTGGCAGGGAGAGAATCCAATTCACCTCCCAATATTTTCAATTGATAAGTGCCAACCCTAATTTTCTCATCTATTTGGTAAGGACCTAACCATATATTCTGAAATTTAAAGTGTTTTCCCTTAGGTTCATTATATTTGTCCCATTTTATAACCAAATCCCCCACAATAAAGTTCTTTTCCCCAACTTTTTTCTTATCAAACCACCCTTTAACTAGCTACTGGTGATCTGCAAATTTATTTTTATCCTTTTCTAGTTCCTCCTCTAGAATAAGAAGTGTATCAATGCATTGTTTCATACTGGAGAGATGATAACCTTTGGAAGCCTGGGATGGTTGCAAATATGGAAGATCAATATTTGTTGAAAATATCTCCTTCTAACCATAAACAAGAAAATATGGAGAAGTGCCTAAATATTCTTTAGGGGTTACCCTGTCATCCCATAGTGCATTATGTAAATCGTTATGTTGATTCTTATGATTTTCAGTAATAGTTTTCTTTAGGATATGAATCAAATTCTTATTTGTAGACTCAGCTACACCATTTCATTGTGTATAGTAATTTGCAGAATACCTAAGGATAATACCTTTATCACGTGAAAATTCAGTCAAAAGGGTGGAAGAAAAATATGTACCATTGTCAAATACAATCACAGATGGTATCCCAAACCTACTGATTAGTTGTTTCTCAAGAAATTAAATAACCACCCTTTCATTAACTTGAGTGAGGGGAATGGCTTCTGACCATCGGATAAAATAATATGTTGTTGTTAAAATGTATTTGTGTTGTTTTGATGAACGTGGATTAGTTTCTCCTACAACATTTATTCCACATTGTTCAAATGGTCTACAAATGGTTACTGGTTTCAATGGGATAGATGCTTTCATCTCCTTATCTTCACTTAACTGACACACCTTACATTCCCTAACATATGCATGAACATCTTTAAATAAATTTGGCCAATATTAACCTTCCCTCAGAACTTTATGGGTTGTAGTTTCCCCTACAAAATACCCACCAGTTGGGCCATCGTGAAGATCCTTCAATACCTTTTATGCATCATCTTTCTCTAGGCATGTTAATAATACTCCATCATAATTTTTTATAAATAAAACTGAGTTTATCAGACAATACTTTGAAGATTTCATTCATAGGACTCTTTTCTCTTTAGAAAGTGATCCAAACACACACCATGATGAATAAAAAAAGAAAGTTCATAGTACTAGGAGTCACTACTGGATGGGACAAAAGGTAGTTTGTTAGAACACACAAACAATTCATTTTCCCATCTAAACTCATTCAAACTTGTTAGGTCTTGAGAGTTTGAAGCCAATATACACAATCCTTGAACCCTGACTACTTTCATAGGTTTTATTTCAAGATCAAACTCTTGGATAATAGTCATCCAATTCCACCTTCGTTCTCCCAACTCTTTTTTTGTAAAGAGTGACCTTAGAGAAGCATGAGGAACTATGAATTTGGTATGATTTTTGAGAATATAGGATCTAAAATGATTAATAGTCTTGTATATAGTGTGGACTTGTTTATCAATGGCGGTATAGTTCAACTATGCCCCTTGTAAGTTAGTACACATGAAACAAATAGGAACTTAATTGTTATCATCATCCTTTACCAAATATTGATCAAAGGAAAAGGTGTAAAGAAATAAATCCTTATTAAAATCAGGACTGTCTAAAACAGGTGCTTGAGAAATAGTAGTCTTAATCTTCTCAAAGGATTCATTTTCTTTGTTATTCCATTTAAACATGACATCTTTATGAATAATTTTTTGTAAGGGTTTAATAGTTTCAGCAAAATCAAGTATCAACTTTCTCACGAAGTTGATTTTCCAAAGAAGGATTGCATGGTTTTATTATTATGTGGGAAAGGTAGTTGGGAACTCACTTTTACCCTCTTTGTATTAATATTTATGCCATCCTTTGAAATAATGTGACTTAGAATTTTTCCTTCTGTACACCAAAAACAGTCTTCTTTGGGTTAAGAGAAATACCATATTTTCTACATCTCTCAAAAAAATTTGTCAGATGAAGAATGTGATATGATCTATTCTTAGAATAAATAGTTACATCATCAAGATAGACCAAAACACATACGTTTATCATCCCCCTAAAAGAAATATCCATGGCTCATTAAAATGTGGCACCTACATTAATTAGGCCAAAAGGCATGCATTTGTATGCAAAGGTACCCCACTTAGTATGAAAAGTAGTTTTCAGTCAATCCTCTTCTAAAACTAAAACCTAATTATATCGCGAGAAACCATCCAAAAGTAAGAACATCTTAGATCTGGAAATAGTGTGTAGAAGTTGTTCCATTGGAGGGATGGGATAATTATCATTTTCAAAGGCTTTATTTAAATTGTGAAAATCCACATAGAGATGAATCTCACCTGTCTTTTTCTTTACTGGCACCATTGTATCCACCCAAGCAAAATGCCTTAATTGAAATATGATTTCTTAAGTTCATTTTTCATTAAGGGTTCAAGTGAAGGATGGAACTTTCATAACTTTTGTTGAAATGTCTTGACACCATTCTTAAGTGGTATTGTATGTTGTATGATTCTTATGTCACAAGTTTTAAGTTCTTGGTAGGACCAAGAAAAAATGTCTTAGTATTCCTTGAACAACTTCAGATAAGCTCTTCTTTCATATGTATATATTTATTTTCCAAGATTGATGTTCTTAGTATTTTCAATGGTTATTATATTGATCACTTCATGGGATAGACTAGAGCTCCTAGTTTTTACATTTAGGGGAATTTTAAACTTGTCTCATAGTTCAATTAGATTTTCTAAATTTATTACCCCTTTATGCATGGTGATTAGTTTAGGCCTCATAGTTGTTGTATACTCTTTATCTTTTACACCCTCAAACTCTTATTCAGCCAAAATTGTTTGAAATTCCTTATCATCAATAGCAAGATCTCTAAAATTTTCTTCATTACCTAGAAATTATATATTATGTTCATCTCCTTAAAACACCTTCCACATTGTGACATCATTAGGGACATGAGGTTTGTATAATATCTTAATGGAAAACCTAGTAGCTTCATAGTCTTCTGAGGGGGAAATCCTAAAGGCTATTGTAGCCAAAGAATTGGATAACAAATTTTGGGACCAATGTATAACAGTGATATTGAAAGAAAGAAAAATATCTATTAGATTGTGAACTTCTTGATAAACATTTATGAGGTTAAGTGAGTTGCAATGTATAATATTCTTTATGTGTCTATCTAATATTCATAAACTCCAAAAACTTTGAGTTTTTTAATAGTCAAATCAAGAGGTTTCTTGAGACTTTGAACTAAGGCTTCATACTTGGTAGTATTATTTGTGCACTCAAACTCTAGCCTACAAGACAAGAAGCTAATTTTACCATTTGGATCCACTAAAATACACCTAGAAATTTCCCCTTCTTAAGACTTGGATCCATCAAATAAAAGTGTCGATATTTCAGGAGCAACATGAGGTACTATTTTGTTTTTTTTCAATTTCTAATTTTTTTCAATTTTCTTCTAAAACAACAGTTACAAAACATTCATTGGGACTATTAAAAATTTATGATAAAATCTCACCTTTCTACAGACATAATTATGACCTTTGTGTTACTAAAATTTTAGATGTGGAATCTATGAAATTCCCAAATTCTGAATCAAGAGTGTAATTCCCAAGGATAGGAAATTCGAATGAATATGGTTAATTTGGATACTCCAAATGAGTCACAGTATGCAGGGATGATTTTAAGGATGGAAATTTATTTTAAAATGTAGAAACCTTGGCGAATCTTACTAATACTTCATATGTCAACTATAAATGTTTCACGATATTTTTGTAAAAATATTCAAATTTCTAAGTATTTTATATTATTTTTATAAAATTTTGGCGATTTTTAGGGTAAATTAATTTTATCCTATAGAATTTGGGTGAATCATTTTTAAAATAACGAATCT
>JZKD02S1539785.1:0-10463 GCA_000966675.3 Picea glauca | reverse complement strand
GATCAGTATGCACAATTTCCAGTGGTCTTGTTGTTGAATATTCCTTTGATTTAAACCTGGTCTTTGTTTTCTTTCCTTGTTGACAATGCTTGCATAAAGTGTTGGTTGGTTTCGTAATCTAGGGAATTTCTCTAACTGCTTCTTTTTTTCTAACTTTGAAAAGGTTATCAAAGTGTATGTGACCCGTTATTTTATGCCATGGCCAACTTTCATCTTCCTTTCCTAGACAAAACTTTTCATTTTCAATTCCACTTAATACATATATGTTGCTTGAAGTTCTTACTGTTGTTGCAATCAATTTTCCTGAACCTTATTTTCTTATCTCACACTTTTGTGAATTGAAAGTAACTTTATACCCTTCGTCACACATTTGACTCACATTTAGAAGATTATGTTTCATATATTCTACTAGTAGAACTTTTTCTTCCTTGGTATTCTTGTTTCCATTTATGACTGTGCCTTTTCCAATTATTTTAGTTGAATCATCATTTCCGGAGGATATTGATCCATCGCTTTCCTTTATTAATGTAAGAAACTTGTCTTTATCACATGTCATGTGTTTTTAACAACCATTGTCAAAATACCAACCATGTTTCTTCTGCTTAGCCTGTAGAGAGAGTGTGCATTCTTCATTGATATATTGATTATTCTTTCTTATCCATGTTCTCTTCTGAGGTTCCAGTCTATGACTATTGTTGTTCTGTTGTGGTTCTCTAGGAGTAACTATCATTCTACAATCTTTGGCCATGTGTCCAAAGTTACTACACTTGTATCATTCCACTTCAGTGCTCAATGATTCAAACCTATTGTAACTTCTTCTCTGTGTTTCACTGGGCCTTCTTAGATAACCCTTTTGGGTATGACTTTCAAAGTTGTTTATGTTCCTGTTGTTAGATATAAAATGAATATATTTATGTCCAAAATTATTACATGCATAACATAAGCCAAAAAATATAGTTTAATACATGGGAGTTGAATATCTTCTGAAAGGATTTTCTCTTTTGAATCCTTCTTCTTCCAAATGCCTATCTGTCAGTCGTTGATTCTGAAATATGAATCTTCTCAGTGGAGGAGTGTCCATGTAATCTTCTTTGTAGGTCTTCATATCCCCTTTGATTGTTTCTACGTATATTTTTGGATGTGTTTCTTGTTCTATTGTTTTGGAGCTTGATCCCTTTTTTTTTATTGTATCCAAGTCCATACTTGTCATGATGAGGCTTTTGACTGTTGATAATGTTGTACAAAAATTTTTAGTTTTTCTGCATATTTTTCTCTTGAATATCCTTTCTTAATGTAACAATCTCTTCCTCCAAATTTCCAATGATCCTGTCTCTTTCTTCTAGCTGTTCTTTGAGTACTTCTTCAATTCTTTTATCTTCTTCTATTTGAACCTTCAAATTTGTGATCATTTGTTCTAGTTCTTGAGTATCTTCTTTCTTTTCTAGTTCCACTTGTAGCTTCTTATTTTTCTTCTTTTTTCTTATTATAACTTCTATGGCACACAACAATTCTTCTTGGTAGTCAAATTCTTCCTCTTCATATTCTTCTTCGATGTCTTCTTTATCAGATTCTTCTACTACAATGAATATAACTCTTTTTGTTTCAGTGTCACTAACTTCATCTTCATCTGATGAGGAGATATCTTTTTTGGTGCATAAGCTTTTCTTGAAAGATTAATTTGTGGTTCTTTTTCCTCTATATGTTTGTTTTCTATTTGAGTAATTTTCATCATTCCTCTTATTTTTCTTATGAGGACATTTGTTAGAAAAATGACCAATACCATCACAATTGAAAAAAATCAATGGAAACTTACCTTTATATCTGTCATTGGTTCCTTTGTTCAATCTTTTGACAAAGTTGGTCATTTCTTCATCATCTTCCAAGATGTCACTGTTGTTTCTATGTTCTTTTTCCTTTTGCTTTATCTTTTTCTTTGACCTTTTGGATGCCTTGAAAGTTTCTTCTTTTATATATGTATTTTCCCATTCAGTTCTCATTTCATATTCTATGAAGATTCCATGTAGTTCGTCCATGCTTATTGAGTATAGATCTACTCTTTCTTATAGTGTTGATATATTAGGATCAAATCTCATAGGAAGAGATCTTAGTACCTTTTAAACAATTACAGTTTCTTTAATTTCTTCTCCCAATCCTATGACTGCATTTACCATTTCATCGAATCGTAAGAAGTAAACTGCAATATTCTCGTCTTCCTTCATCTTTAGTTGTTCAAACTGACCTCTATAAGTTTGAAGCTTTGGTGCTTTGACTTTTGAATCTCCTTCATAAATATTTTGAAGCTTGTCCCAAATCACTTTAGCAGACTTACAATGTATAAATTTGGTGTATATTGATTCACAAATACCATTCGGAAGTGCATTTGTGGCTTTGGAATTATTTTTCCCAAGATTTATTTCTCTTTCATTTGTCGGCAGAACTGCTGGTTTTTTGTACCCATCTACAACAGATTATCAAATTTCAAATCCATGTGCCTGTATATATGTTTTCATCCTTCTGCTCCAAAATGCATACTTATGTCCATCAAACTGTGGTATTCCATTTTTATACATATTGTTTCTCTCCATGATCTACCTTTGAGTGGTTAAAATGATTTCTAAAGGAACCTTCTCTGATACCAATTGTTGGATTACTAAGAGGGGGGGTCTATCAGTAATAGAGAAATTCAATCATTTTCAACCACAAAATGCAAGTGTTATATCATTGTAGCATTATCATCCAATAGTTACAGAGTAAATAAACAATGAACAAATGAGAAATTATACACATACATAGTACACCAGTGTTTTACATGGAAACCCAAAGCGATAGAAAACCACAAAATGATTTTTCTTATATGTCTTTAAGAGTTACATTCATTGGAAACGCCAACTTCATTTGTTTTCTAGCTGTAAATGGAAGGAAGCTCCAACCCCCTAGTTTCTCAGGCTACAACCTAAGGGAATATTCAACTCCCCAATTCTATGTCTACAAAAATAAGGAGGTTGCAACCCCCTATGTTCTTCAGCTACAACTGAAAGGTGGATACAACCACCTATCCTTTCCCTATCCAACCACCCTGAAATATAAATGCCAAATGTAGACAACCTATCACTTTCACTGAATCAACCACTGCCACTGTCAACCTATAACTGTCAACATGTACCAATAACATATAAAAACATGTACCAAAAAACCTGCACCAAACAACCTGTACCAATAACCTGAACCAACATGTACCATGCATCAACCACGCATCAACCTGTACCATCAACAAGTGCATCAACCATGCACCAATCATGCATCAACTGAACATCAACTATGAATCATCAAGATGTACGGACATCATCAACTATACACCTCATGTATGTGCCAACTATTGTGATCTAAAGATGTCCTAAAAAAATCCTTAGTTAACATTAATTTATCAACTCGAGGATTCATATTTTTATCTCAAGAATGTCAGCAAAGTCTATGCAAATAGTTGTAGAGGTTAAAATCGCGTAGTTAGAGAAAATATAAGTTTATCAACAATCAAGTTTCTCACACATCCATTAAAATCATAAAACAAAATGGAAATCTAATCTACTACATGTTGTGAATTTAAAGGCATAACTTAAATTGTTGAATTGATCTAATTAAGAAACAATAATTAAATCTATGCAAAGCTTGATAGACTGATCTATTGGCGATTATTTAACCTGTGAAAAGTAACAGTGAATTACTATATCTATGAAAAGGGTCAACGACTATACTCAACTAAAGGAAACAACGATTGTAATTTAATTGAAAGGAACAACAAATGCTAATTTAAGCGAAAGGAACAATAAATGCTAATTTAAGTGAAAATAATAACACATATGATAATGAGAGGAACTTTCAAGCAGTAAACTATAGCATTGGGAACTGGAACAACAATCAACATCATTCAAATGAAACACTTATCTACTGTATCAAACAACATAAAATCATTAACACATTCATGCATTTATCTTAACTACTACAAAAGAGATTTAAATCATAAAAAGAAAATCAAACTGATACAATTACAGATTGAGACAGTAACTCCTTCAGACTGGGCCCTTGGTTCTCAAAAGCACTGTTGCTAAAAAATCAGTATGCAAAAATGATGGAAACGCTCAAAGCTTCTATTAACTCCATAATTGGTGCAACATCTACAAAAATTGCTTGCACAGAGCAATTCTGAATTATGAATGTTTTGAGATAATAATTATGTGATGATCCTTTTCAGGATTCATTACCCTTTATATATTATAATAATATGGGTAAATTAATCTATCCTGGGGATCGAGAGATCCTCAGGATCGCTTTTACTATTTATAAAGTTTACAAAATATGGAATCAATCTTTCTCCAAACTGCTTTGTGCCTCATGTCTTCAACCTTCAACAATCTTCAACCTTCAACAATCTTCGTATCCTCAAAATCTCCTTAACTATCGTGGGTTTGACAATATTTATTCATTCCTGTGTTAAAATCAAACAATTCCAACCAAATATCAGAATTTATCTATCATTACTCAATAATATTTCTAGAAGACATTTTAATCATTTTCTATCCTAATTATTCCTAATTAATAGAAAAGTCAATTAAGATTATATCATAAACCATGAGAATAAGGAGGACATTTGTACCTTTTTCACAACCCAACATGCCCCCCAACTTACCTTCTTGCATGTCCTCAGGAAATCTGAGATCTTACATCTAAAGAAATGATGTTGTAAGGAGGAAAGGTTGGTTCACTAGGTTCCCTGAACCCATTCTTGCATTTGAGCTCTCCATAAACATATTCTTCCCTCTTCCTATTAATTTGATAATCTTTCTAATAACGTTTTGGGGGAAACAAAATTATAGGGGACTATATCTACACCCAATCTAGGCAGGTCCTTCTTCCATGATCATTTTAGAATATATTTCCACTCTGAAGGTGGCTGGAAAAAATTTCTTAAAACCAAAGGTTTCCCTGCTCTTGACTTCACTTGGGGACGCATCCCATCTTAATTTGTAGGTAGAAAGAGATTCTTCTTTAATTTCTCTAAAATAAGGAAATCCTGATCGTATTACTTGTCAGTGGATAGGGGATAAGGAGTCTACCACACCTTCCCTTTTCATAAATGTCCTATGTCGCATGATGGTTGGAAAGGATTTTGGAGGTTCCCCTCTAATCCATAGATCTAACCCAGTCTCCCTTTTTAGAAAGTTCTTATGTGGTTTTTCCCATATGACTTAATTTTTGGTGAAGGACAAAATGCTTGGAATTGAGTGTCTCCAATAAAAGGACCATGGTCCTCCTTCCTGTTATCTTCCAAGATGAAGTTATGGAAGTATAACTCACATAGAAATTATTGTACTTTCTCTTCCTACTCTCTAAATCATGGCACAAACTTGGATATAGTGGTGAATTTAATTGGCTTACCTGCTCTAATAGCCTTCACCCTCAGCAACAAATATTGTTTTAATAAAAACAATGTATAATTGGTGGCAGGAGCCCTAAAATCTATTGCATTAGTGTAGACATCACAAATCTCTTTGATTTGTTCCAAGGATTTATCTAATTGGTTTAGTACCCTCTTCACCTTCCCCTGGGCTCTAGTGAGCTCAAAAAACATTTCATTTTCTATTGTTGAAAGGTTCTTAAGTTGTTTAACAAATTTTTGGTGTTCTTCCATAGTGACCATCTCACTTCTGCACTGTGTTAAGGTCTTTTGTGTCTGTACCAACTTTGTTTCCAATCTAGAAATGATGACATTATGTTCATGGGGCTAGAACAGTTCCTTAGTCTGATGGGCTGCTTCTTCCATTGTTGGGATGTTTGTCTGTATTTCTACATCAATGGTCTCCAGAGGAGCAAAGAAATTTGTGGGTATCACTTCCTCAGTTTGAGCAATTGCTTCTTCTACTTCTGCAATGTTAGTTTAAAGTTCCATCTCTATTGTTTCTTGAGGGATGGGTAACTCTATCTATGTCCCTATAGAACTTATATGGATTGTTCTCCTAGGAAGTGGGTTGATTCCCTGGGTTTTAGGCCTTTTGGTATTCCTTATTTCATAGGCCTTGTTAGTAAGCTCCAATTGATTTATCAAATCTTTAATTATTTCCTTGTTGTAATATCCCTTGGTCGAACCCAAATGTAAATATAATCCAAGTATATTTAAGTTAGTGAGTTGTTTAGACATCATTTTTGTAATACACCTTTCATGGCATGGTGCATGCATATATTGCATAGTAAAGGGATGTAATGTACACATTTCTGAATATCACGCGCAATAACTAAGGTGCACACAACCTTAAATATAGAGGATACAACGTACAATAACCAAGTGCGTGCAATATTAAGGTCAGCAAACCTTTGTGTATACAATATGCATTATAGGTTGGTGAGCCAGTATTATAAGTCGTAATGCTTATGTCTTGGAATTAGGCCAGTGTGCCTAGATGTTAAAGGCTAGAGTGCCTACTTTGTACATGACTCATGATTAATATAAAATACATCACTGCATGTAGACCGACCTTGATAAAAGAGACGGGGGACTGAACTTCACCAGTTAGGGAAAGGGAGGGCCAAAAGTCAAGGGAATATTATATTAATATTTCCTAAAACATAAAGTATGGATAATTAGTTTATCCTAAGTTCTAAAGTTGGGGACAAGTGGACAAAAGTAACTTCTAATATGACAAGTGTCAAGTTGGGGACATGCATTCATATTGTGGGGAAACTTAGCCCAGGGGGGGATTTTTCTCACAGAGACCTTACGAACGGGGGAAGAGGGGACCATCAGGCGGACCATCACTTTTGACAAAGAGTTCACAATGATTCCAAAACACACTCAGTTATCCAGTCAATGACTCCATGACCATTTCACTCATACATTTTGTTATCCTTGAGACAACCATTTCACCTTTCTGAAGCTTGTTTCCCCATCCTTTTTGGTTGGTGTACCTGGTTAGCTTGGAGAGGGATTTAAGAAGCAGGTTGTCAGGCCTGTGAGAAGTTCTCTGAGTGAGAGAATTGTTTGGGATTGATTTCCATAGGTTCCAAACTGTAGCTACAACGCTCTGAGACTTCTAGTCCGACCTGTTGCTAAATCCTTGGAAGGGAAGTGGGGTAGCCGAGGGACTGTTGAGTAGAGAAGGGGCACACTTCCTTGGGTCAGACAATCATGTGGATAATGAGTTGTTGTAGGTTTTTATTTGAGTGAGCACCTGAGATAGAGTCTTTCCTGTTGTCCATGAGCCTTATCCTGGATAGGAATCCATTTACCCTGGTGTGGAGTTCAGTCCTAGCTTGGGGGTGATTCACTGTTGAGAGTGATGAATAATGTAGTCTATGGATGGGACGTTCGTGGACGGTCTATAAGCAGTTGGTGACCATCTGTCTAAGATAAGTACCAATTGTATGATATATGGATATGTTGCTTTGTTATTTACATGCCTATGTTACGATTTTATCATATATGTGACTATGATTGCTTGTGTGCTTATGGGTAATTTCCTGTAAATGATGGATATCAATAATTACTGTTATTTTAATATACAAGTCGTATATTATAGAAAGTAATTGTTTGTTTATGTTTAGATGTAAAGCTTCCACGAGCGTTTTGTATGTATATGTTTTAGTTGCATGCAGTCTAAAGAGTAAATTTAGGTGGCATTGCTTAGTTGACTATTGGGTATGCTACTGTATGTTCCGTAGTATGGGAATGAAAGTGTTCCCTAGAGTAGCATGGCTCGGCCTGATGGTTGGGAATGTTACCTATTAGTGTCAAAGCATGAGTGGTTGCTCTGGAGTGGCGTACCCTGGCCTCAAGTTGGTCGGGGGGAAACGTTACAGTATGGTATAAGAGCCTCAGTTCAACACTGAGCTTGGATGGGCCATAAGGGTGCAATTGAAGTGAATATTCACAGAAAAGTAACTTCGAAGTGACCAGAATTAGAGTCATAGAGTGTCCTTGGAAAATTTTGTTGTATCAGAACGCGTGGTAAATTTGGCACCGCGTGGGAAACCGTGGTGTGCCAATGTGTGCGGTAAATTGTGGCACCGCGTGAAATATTTTTATGTGTAGATGCACGCACTGAAATCAGCCTTGCACAGTAAGAACATACATGGGGTAAGGTGCACATGGGGTGTGCAAGTATTTCTTAACGTAGAGGATTTTTGTTGGTATGTGCATAAGTATGAGTATAAGTTGTTTCACGACGGTGTATTCAGTAGTGTGCACAGATATTTGGGCGCGGAGGAATATGTTAAACTTGACATGGTGCATGAATAGGATGAAAATGCATGTGGAATATTGGTGCACAATATCAAAACTGTGTGTAGTAGATATTGGCGCACAACACTAGAGTAGTGCGCGTAAGTAGTCGGTAAGACGAAGAAGAAATGCACAATAGATTTAGGTGCACGGAGAAGAATTTACCTTGTAATATTGCTATGCATGATAATATAAATGAATAGGTCAAGTTAATGCACATGAATTTGCTTGGAAGGCAAGGAGTCTGAGTTTAAATTGCATAATAATAAAAGAAAGATAAACACATAACCACATTGAAGCATTAATTAAAAAGAATTCAGAATTTTAATTTCTTTCGATTTAAACAAATGAAAATAAAATATAAGATTACAAGAAAAAAACTTATTATAAAAGAAAGGAAGAGTCATAACATCACCAGATAGAAATTGTAATAAAATATTCTAAAATCCGTTTTTGTATTTATATAATCATATTAATCACAAAATTACAAAAGGGTGATGACAGGAGTTAGCCTGTTGTAAAAAGGGTCGTTGAAGAATATGCCTATCATCTCTTGTACTCTTTACCTCCGCTACCGGCTGTTCAAAATTCACTGAGACATGCTTATCTTAGTTGAATACTTACTTCAGCTTAGCAATCTTCGCCTTTAAAGAAGAGTCTAACCAGACCAATTGATTTTCTCCAACACTTTCGGTTGCTTCAACCATAGATTCCTCCTTCTTATGTCGCTTACTCCTTTTACTCTTAGCGGTTGGCCTGTTGATGACTAAATCCTTTATAGTGGGATTCAACCTGACTTCCAATTGCGAGTCTATAACCATCTCTGTGTGGAACTTAGTTTCTAGAAGGTGCGCAAGGACCCTTTCCTCCTTATTCGTAGGAAAGCCTAGCATGTTGCTCAAATAACTAGTCTCACTCGACTTAGCTTTGTCCATGTATCTCAGGTTGGGGATACCGAAATGTGCTTTACAGAGAGCATGAAGTTGAGCAGCTTGAAGATTACTATGGTTATTGATATGTAGATATCTTCATACTTGGGGAGTGGTAATTATAGAACTCCATTTATGAAGCACAGATAGATTACGTACAAAGAGCGTTGGGTTTCCATGCTCGGCCAATCCATGTCGAATGATTAGATTTTGAGTTCGTTACATGATGACGTTCAAATGACATCACATGGCTATGAAGTACCGAACAAATGAAGAAGGGTGATCTGACTAGTCGTCGCCCATTCCACGAGTGGTGGATTTGACATGTTGAGACACATAATATCGTGTCTTGGCGAAAATGGTTTCGACAAAACGAACTTCTTGTGCAAGTGTATCTCGGAAGGCACTGCACGTCAGCGTTCTAGAGACTTGGGTCTTATCTATAATTTTCGTGGTGATAACACCAGGAAACCGAGAGTGATAATGTTGATGTGTATGTTGAATCGAAATGGTGCATATTCTCATGAATTGTTGATTTGTTAGTCGGATTAGTTTTGATGGCTGCACATTTTGCAGAATTAACAAAAAATCAGTTAGGTCAGACCAGTGCAGAGTCCATAGGAATGGAAGAGGCACAGGGGAATTACAGTCATCCAGAGAAGAGAAGAGGGATGGATGTCCATTTGGGCATGGAAGGAACGAACTCCAAAGGACATGGAGAAGAAAGGAATGAAGATATGAATATGGTTGAGACCATTAATAATTTGTAGAAGGATGTCCAAAGCCATAAATCTGATAATGAAAGGATTATGAAAGCCAAAGAGCATCAGGATGACTTCAACATGAAGCTATTGGAAGGTTTGAATAGAATTGAGAAGAAATTGGTTGAGGAGAGTGAATCAAGTAGATATGAGAGTCACATATCTTCAGAGAAGAAGGGAGAAGTAAAAAGTGCTAGTAGACATCACCATCATCCCCATAGGCATTCCCATAAGAGATCAGGCAACAACTCAAGTATATCCCCTGTCAGAAGGTATAAGAGATCTGGGGTGGATGACATGCGAGGAGAAATGAACAAAATCAAACCTCCTACATTTGATGGTGAATACAAGAAGGATGAATATGCTGAAACATGGTTGCTAGGAATGAGGAAGTATTTTCAATTGCATAATTATTCTTCTCATGCTGAAGGTAGAATTGCTATCTATCAACTCAAAGGAAAGGCCTCCATGTGGTGGGATCAACTTGTGCAGGTACAACACATT
>JZKD02S1539774.1:0-10463 GCA_000966675.3 Picea glauca | reverse complement strand
TCTGAAAAGAACTTAAAGATGACTCAAGGGATGATTATTTCCTAAATTGAGTCCCCCAGGCCCCAAAAAGTGTAAAATAATACAAGGGAGAACTCTTCCAGTCATTCTTGACTAGAGTTTTCCTTTTTTCGTAATTATTCTTATGAGGCCGAAAAAGAGATAAACTACCACTCGAAAGACTCCCTTTCAAACCTTTTAATGAGTGTGAAAGGAATCAATCTCACTCATAAATCGTTTCATGTTTATGGAGTCTAAAAAGAGCTTAAAGGAAACTCCAAAAAGTTCATTTTTCATATATCTTTTATGAGTCCAAAAAAGGGATAAAATTATACTTGGTAACCTATTATCATGTATTAATGAGCACGAGAAAGAAAAAATACTAAGCTTTGTCTAGATAATATTACTAAGTTCTGAAGGGAATGGTCCCCAAGTGAGGATCACTCACAACAGCGTGTCTCTCTAGAGGTATTTTTCCCACAGCTGATATGGTAGAATCTAGTGACTTCGCTCCAGCATGATGTCCAAAGGGTGGAGACATGCTCCTCAAGCGTCATTTCCTTCATCGACTCTTCTTCTTCACTCATTGATATTTCTGGCTACTGATAGGAATATGTTCACCAAATGGGGAAGAAGAAAGAGAACTAATAGGTGGAGGAAAACAAGATTCAATTATTCTATCCAAAGGAAGAATCAACTTAAATGGAGGGAGGTCTATTTCATTTTTTAATGAGATTGACAAAGATGATGAAATATGCTTGTAAATACTAGGTACTACCAAAGGATTAAGTGATTCTATGGATTGTTGCACCTGATTCAAAATCATAATTAGCGTGGAAACCTTCGGGGTGTCAGGAGGAGGCAAAGGGAAAATTCCAGTGAGTGAGGAATATTTAAGGAGACCTAGTCCTTCACTTTCATACTCGATACTAGAATTTTTTAAAAAGGGGACATTATTTACTGGGGAATTATGGAGATCTGGAGTGCAATAATCAAGTTGGTCAACATTAACAATTTTCCCTTAATAGGGGAAATTGCAAAATAAGACACACTTAATATGTGATGATAGTCATCGCATAGAACCAATTATGAACAAGAAACGAATTATAATACAAGTTCACGTCAACCACTTCAATATCAACATAAGTGGTTTTACCCTTCAATTCCACAGTGAAATATTGAAAGAGTTTGTGAGGTTGGAAACCATGTCCATCAAATGCTTTTAGGGTGGTAGGAGATGGATTGAGTTTGGGAGAACCAATGGCTCTCCAGCAAGACAAAGACATGAAAAATGTGGAGGCTCCTTCATCCAAAACAATGTGATGGATGTTCCACCCACCAACCATAATGTGAATTTGGAATGCCAATTGATGGGCGAGTCTCAGTTTAAAATAGTCCAGATTGAACATAATCATACTTGATACCTATGGATACACAACTCCAATGGCTGGTGATAGGGTTCTAACTATATGCTTACATATAAAGACCTGATTGGAGCTTGAGGAAGCATCCCCATGGTGGGAATGACCTACATTTCCCCCTTGTGAAGAGAAAATGTTTTGTGCAACCATTTGTTGTTGTTGAACCAGGAAAGGGTCAATTAACAATGTAGGTTGGTGTAGTATACCTAGGAAAGTAATATGGGGTACCTAGGGAGGTACCAAATGGGAATGTGGTTATGTATTATTAGTGGAAGTCATTTAATGTATGAGAATGTGCTCATTCAATGTAAGGTGGATTAGGTCCACTATATTATAAAATAAGGCCCATTGTGGTAGTTAGATATAATAAATAGGTAGTTAGATATAATAATGTAAGAGGACTTCTTAGAAGGTTCTTCTTCTAGAAGATTCCTCCTCTAGAATTTTCTTAGGTGATGGTAGCACTATATAAACGGGTTAAATAAATGTAATGTGATATGAAGAGAAGTATAATATTTGGAGTTGAATCTCATTAGGAGGAAGACCCCTCAAAGAGGCAAGTGAACAGGAGAGGATCCCTTCCATAATATGATCCATTGTATGGTGTTTCCCTACCCCAAGGGTTTTGATATAATAAAGTGGTGGTTTTCTATATTGTTCCATATATCTTGTGTGGTCATTGTATTCATATATCTTTGGTACTATTGTATTATTTTGTAGTACCTAAATAATCTGCAAATATACTTCAACAATAAACCAATAATAAACACCAAACCATTCACCAAAATATTGAACACAAGAATGTAGAAAAAAACCTTGAGGTAGGGTAACACCATATATTAATCCTTAAGGAATAGTAAAACTCCTCAAGTAATGCTTAATACATTCACAATATTCTTCATTATGTTCCATTACATTTCTTACACTTCTTTATATAGCTCTCTTTATCTCCTAGGAACCTTCTAGAGATCCTTTTCACATTTATTACATTTAACTACCTTAGTGGACCATTATTAATATAGTGTACCTACTCCACCTTACATTGAATGACCACATTCTCATATATTAAATGAATTCCACTAATACATAACCACATTCCCATTGTGTACCTCCCTAGGTACCCCATATTACTTCCCTAGGTATACTACATTCCACCCCCCTTCACATTTTTCATCATTGAAACATGACTTACCTAGGGATGAATTAAAACTCACTCAAACTCTTTATTTTACTCACTATTCAGCCATTGAAATTTGCTTGAAAGCTACTATAATTAAAAAACTAGACATTGGCTATCTTTTGGGTAGTTTGCTTGCTGATTTTGGCTGTTGGATTTTGATGTTGTAGAAAACGTTTGCTAAAACCACTTGGTTGTCATAATAACTTGTTGATAACATCATCTAACAACCTTCTATGGTAACTAAAGTCTTGTTATATTTCAATAGAGTTAAACTAGTAATTGATACCGTAGTCTCTTGTATCATTTACTTGACTTTTGGTGATATATTTTGTAGGCATTATTATCATTTACTTATTGATATATATTATTGTTTACTGTTGCAGTATAGGAAAAAAAGCTTCACTTGCTTGTCCCTTTGATTACCTGGCTTATATATCTATATTGTGTCTTGTCTCAGGCATGTATAAAACTCTTTTGCATGTGCATTATACTTTGGCAACTCTTGTGGAAAACAACAACTCCCCTTAAAATTTTATAAAAGACTTTACGTTTGACAAATTCCATTCTGGATGAGTATGAGTTCTTATATTGTGCATTATTGTCAGTTATGTGAATTCATTTTTAATTAGAATTATCAATAATTTTTCTTTCATGATTAGTTTGAATTTGTTAATTAACCTTTGGATGTGACTATGCGTATCTATAGTTTCTAGTAACTATTTACTAGATTCATTATTGGTATGCATTTTCTTTAATTGTTATATTTCTTTGTGAACTATTTCCTTCATTAGACAACTTTCTTATCTCATGTTCGATATCTTTTAATCCTCCATATTGAGTGTTAGTATATATATCTAATCTTTCCTTAGTAACTACTTACAAAGTTAAGATTGATGTATATTTGTTTTAATCATTATTAGGTTAACTTTGTTGGTATTGGAATGGTGCCTCTGGTGAAATTACGGTTAAATAAGCTTATAATGCATGTGCATGGAAAAAGTGGAAGAAGGTGGATAGATGGTGGGTTGTGATGCTCTGGAATCTTAAGATGTCTCTGAAATTGAAATGTTTTGCATGGTTAATGTTGTCGAACAAAATTCTCACATAGGACAATTTGTGTAAACGCAGTTTTAATGGGTCGGGACTCTATGTCCTCTGCTATCAGAATGTGGAAAGCGTTCAACATATCATGAATGATTGTGAATTTACATGTATTATCTGGCAGCGTGTGATGAAGAATTATGGTATTGCTTTCAATTGGCAGGGATCTGGACTTAATTCGGGCATAAGGCAGTGGATATGCCTATACCCGGCTTACAAAAGCATGCCCTTTTGGATCTGTTGGCAGATTTGGCTATATAGGAACATAATGATTTTTGAGATGAAAAGAAGATCCATGGATTGGATGGTCTCCAGAATTTTTTCAAACTGTGGGGAAGGTACTTCTCTAAAGAAAAAGATCAGAATTATAAAAAATGCCCTTTTCTATGCCTCCATGATCAAGGTTTTTTTTTATGGTGCTTCACAATGACAAGGATTGGATTGTGGAGATGGTGGTTTACTGCAATTCTCTGATGATATAAAGGTTAAGTGGAAGCTGAGGATTGGACGAGGCTCAAATTCAAAAGGTGAGTTGATTGGACTCTAGGTTACTCTTTTTCTGGCATACAGGGTTGGGCTTCAAAGCATTCATATGATGGGTGATTCAAGAGTAATATTAGACTGGTTCAAAGGTGTGGCTAATCTAAATATTGCGGGGCTTTCCTAGTGGATGTAAAGAATTATACACTTGGATAAACATTTCTCGGTGATCTATGCGGACCATGTCTATAGGGAGCACAATATGGTGGTAGACCATTTGTCAAAGGAAGCATTGAGTTCATCTGATGGATTACTTATCTGGTGGGAAATAAGGGGGGGCTAGAGGGGCCCCTCCTATGCCCACGAGCTTTATTAATTTTTGTTTTTTCTGGATCTCTGATGCATGATCCTATAAGTTTAGTGGTTTATTTTGAAAACGGTGGATATCTGATATTTGCAGGAGGATTTTGTTTTTTCAAGAATGTATTGTATATGTAGCCTAGTATGGTTTAAACATGTGACTATTCGAGAGATAACAAATGTTTTGTATATTTGTGAAAAGTTGTAATAGGATATGACACATTTTATATATTAATATATAAAGGATTTTTTTTAGTTTGAAAAAAAATTAATTACTTCTATAGCTTAATAGTTACTTTTATCTCATGCTCAAGTTTATGTTATTCTTCTTTCTCCTAACTGAGACATCATGATTTATTTCTACATCTTGGTTAGGATAGTTTAGACTTGGAATAGAGATAAATTAATTATTTTCATTTCTGCAATTAGGATTTATCAAAGCTTCAAGTAAAGCCTCCATTTACTAGAGAAAAACATTTAAACGGGTAACTATACCCATTATAATCAGTCAAAATCACCATCCCAAACGAAAAAAGGTCTGATTGGGGCCCTGACTGAGTGATTTATCAAATATTGATCATGGTCAATTCTAACCATCAACAACAACCTAACCCTATCGAAAACACTCTTATCCAAGCCCTTTTCCACTTCCTAACTTGACCTATATGGGTTTCACCTTCCATCATCTCACTTTCCATCTCAATCCCCCTAGGGTCATCGATATTCCCACCTTGTGGTGATTTTCATCATCACTAAAGCGAGGGGAGTATCTATATAAGGTGATAGTGGGTAGTTACTCCCATAGTTTTCTCATGTTTCTGGATTGGATCGGGATTTTCCAAACCTACAATCTGTGTGATAACATTTTGATGTTGTTTCCAGGGATGATTTTTAATCCTCTCTCTTGCCCTAACAACAATTTGGAAAGTTATTCCCAAATCCTTTCCCTTATCTTTTCTAGAGCCTCCATTTGAGGGAATTTCCCCTTTTCACATGTTTATGAACTTCATATAAGTTCATCTAGAAAATCCATTTAGGAGAGTACCCTCTTTCCTTCAATGGGCCTTGAGATCCTTTGATTTTCCATTAACGTGTTTTTCAAGGTAATGGAACCATCGTTACATGGAATTTCCATGAGAGATGTCGTTTTATTTATATTATGAATTTTCATGGGTATCTAAATTGTATTCCTCAGGAGTGGAGAGATAATTGTCTTCAATACGATGGAAATCGTACCACGACAATTTCTCATGTGCTACAATTTCTCAAATATGTTTCTCATTTGAAATATATCCATGAAGACATACTAATCAAGTTTTTTATGAGTTCTTTGCAGCCAAAAAAAGTAGTATTTATCAATAATAACTCTCATCCAAAGAGCATCACTTAGTTTACAAGACTCTTCAATCTTTTCTTTGACAAAGGAGACACAAAACTAATAAGGATGAAACCTTCATTAGTTGTCTCACCAAGGGATTAGAGAAATCAATATCTAGGTTTGTACTTGGAGAAAGGTCCATGAAGAAGGGAAAGACTCCAAGAAAGTGCAGGACCTTGGTAGTGATGAAATTTTTCCTTTTGATCCTTTGAAGAGAAATCAAATGAAGCGCTCCTTGTTAAGAATTAAACCCCTTATGATGAAGAGGTGTGGTAGAAACATGTCCATGGAGAAATATTCCAAGAAGAAAAAGAATAATTTCAAAGAAGTGCAACATGCTGAGAATCCAGATGAGACATCGGTTTACATTTTTCCACTTGAAGAAGACGAATTTGTTCATCCTTACTTTCCTCCTGCATGTAAATATGAAGAAATGATTAATCTGAATGATGCAGATGATTCCATGGAAGACTTCCCTGACACAGCTGATCAACAGACTGATGATTTCATACAGATCAGGAGACGTAGATGGGATGAAGGATTCATTTTTTATAGAGATCCCATTTACAACATTGAGGGTAGTTCTCAAGAAAAGAGAGTTTATTTTTCATCTTCGGAGGACCGGTATTAATGCGCATATGATTCAGATGCTTGGCATCCTGATGATGATATGGTCATAAATATATTCCATCCAGTCGAGGATGATTTTTCACCATATACTCATGATGGATTTCAACCATCCATTGAGAATTATTATAAATATCCTTTTGATTCAGTCTCATCCTATGAAGAGCTCCAACCATATTTGTACTCATATTTTGATGGGTACTAGGTCATGGCCATCCCAAAGATGTTAGAAACTCGCATTACAGAAAGGAACTATTTTCATTTTGGGGTTTCCTTCAGGTATTTTCATCCCTCCCACCCATCTCCATGAGTTTCATTTCATGACTGATTATATTTCTATTTATTATCATGACTAATATGTGCTTGAATTTTCTTTGTTGTATTATATAATTAAGCACAGAGGGCGATACCTTGATGAGATCATCAACTAGTTGCATTGGTTGTACAATTTCACCTGACATCCACAACATTTGATCACCATGGTCCTTAGGCCCAATGTAAGTAGGTAACTCATCTTGCATGCTTTCATTTTCATCTTGTTTTATCATGGTAGTTAGTTGCATTTCATTTCCACTTTTCATTTTTCTCAACTTGATTTTTTGCATTATTGATTTACATTTTATGTTTTCATCATATTATATGAAAAAAGTGAAATATTTTCTTTTCTAGAATCAATTATCAATTTTGAAGTTTTGTATTTATGAACAAAGGGTGAGTGAACCACCCTAGATTTTACAGTTTTTTGTTCTAGTGTGTGTAGGAATAGACTGAACCAAGATATGTTGAGCTTCTCATCTCTGCAGTGATTACATGTCCCCGAGTAGGAGCTATATGTTACCCCCATTTCTAGGGATAACTAAGGAGATGATGTCTCGAGGCCCTCAAGTTGTATACATGGAGTGTCGAGGGATGGATTGACTTATGATGTCCACTTACACAGATGGATACCCTCTTCACCACCATACTTCTATGATTCATCATGATGGCATCCGCCACATCAAATTGTTTCTGGAAGACAATGGGTCTTCCTCCATGAGGTACAAGTTAGGTATTGGGATAAGTGTCACTTTAATACTTGAGGCATTTGAATATGTTTCACTTAAAGCTTCTCTTGATTATAAAATGTCTGCTTGGAAATTATGCTCTTTGCCTTGTTTCACCTTGGTGGTTGACATTGTGCCCTAGTAAGTGGCCACCCTTGGGGTACGATTTTCCAATGGGAGTTATCCTTAATGATTCATCGTACCATTCATGATCATACTTATCATTTTCCACACTTCATCATTCTCGTCTTCTCATCTTTTTCTATTTTCCAGTGTATTGAACCAAGAAGGGATTGTACCTCATTTCAGAGATTGTACATATTGATCTATGTGGACCAATGAGAATAAAGGGATTAAATCGTGAATAGTACTTCATGCTATTGATTGATGGATACACAAGAATGACTTCAGTTTGATTTCTCAAGAATAAGTCAGAGGCATTCGAACACTTCAAGATATTCAAAGAGATGGTTGAAATAGAGACAAACTTGAAAATCAAATGTTTGAGATCAGATAATGGTGGAGATTTTACATTGAAATAATTGATGAATTTTTGTGGTGAACATGGAATAAAAAAGAAATTCTCAACAGCCAGGACACCTCAGCAAAATGGAGTCACTGAAAGAAAGAACATGATAGTACAAGAAATGGCCATAACCATGTTGAAAGATTCCAAGTTGGGTGACATATTTTGGGCACAAGAAGTACATACTGTAGTTCATATCCTGAACAAATGAATGCTCAAAAGTAATAGTGATAACACTCCCTATGAGATATGGAAAGGAAGACAAGAAAATGTGAATCATTTTAGAGTATTTGGAAGCAAGTGATATATCAAAAGAGAAGATGACAAGATTGGAAAATTTGACTCCCAAGTTGAAAAATGAATATTTGTCAGGTACTCAAGAAAAAGCAAGGCATACAAGTGTTTCAATCTGAGACTCAACAGAATAGTGGAAAGCATCAATGTACATATTGATGAGACAAGTGTATAGAAGGCTCCCAAAGAAGAAAGAAAAGACTCAGCATATTAAGAAGGATTAGAGGATTTTAAAGAAGAAGTAGAAGAATAAGAAGCAAAAAAAGAAGAAGAGAAACCAAAAGTAGAACAAGAGAAAGATGACCAACAAAATATTCATATATCTCCCAAAACACCTAGCCGGTGAGTGTAGAAAAATCATCCACCAGAACATATCATTGGGAATAAATATGAAAGAGTTGAAACTCAAAGAAAAATTTTCTCACCAGAACAAAGACATCTAACACTGTTGTCCACAGTTGAACCCAACAGTTTTGAAGAAGCCAACACTGATGAACATTGGATCAAAGCTATGGAAGAAGAACTAGATTAGATAGAGAAGAATGAAACATGGGAACTTGTTCCAAGACCTAAGAATAAGAACGTGATTGGCACAAAATGGGTATTCAGAAACAAGTTGAACGAGGATGGACAAGTAACCAAGAATAAAGCAAGGTTAGTATGCAAGGGATATGCTCAGGTTGAAGGAATAGATTTTGAAGAAATTTTTTCCTCAGCTTCCAGAATGGAAGCAGTCAGACTAATATTGGATTATGAATGTTCTAAGAAAATCAAACTATATCATATGGATGTAAAATCATCCTTCATAAATGGAGAACTAGAAGAAGAAGTCTACATCGAACAACTAGAAGAGTTTCTACTGTTAGAAAAGGAAGATTATATTTGCAGATTGAAGAAGGCATTGTATGGACTCAAACAAGCCCCCAAAGCATGGCATTCAAGATTGAACATGAATCTACAATAGCAAGGGTTCAGGAAAGGAAATGCAAACAACAATCTCTACATAAAGGTAAATCAAGATAGTATATTGATAATTGAATTTTATGTTGATGACATTATTTTTGGAAGTGATGACGATAGGATAAGTCAGAAATTTTCCAAAGACATGCATAATGAATTCAAAATGTCATTACTTGGTGAGTTGTATTTCTTTTTGGGACTCTACATATGTCAGCAAGATAAATGTATTTTCATCTCCTAGGCCAAGTATATAAAATATATGATAAATAAGTTTGGAATGGTAGATTGAAATCCTATAAGTACTCCCATGCAGACTAGTTGCAAATTGAGAAAAGATGATAAATCCAAGGATGCAGATCAAAGATTGTCTAGATCGATGATTGGTAGTTTACTCTATGTGACAACATCGAGACCAGATGTGATGCAATAAATTGGACAAGTTGAAAGATTTCAAGCAGAACCAAAGGAAACACATGTTATGAAGGTAAAGAGAATATTCAAATATCTCAAAGAAACTGAAGACTATGGATTATGGTATCCAAAAGGGAATGATCTATCTCTAGTTCCATACAATTGCATGTCCTCATTAAAGCAGATGTAAAAACAATTTAACAAGTTGCATGTTATCATGAGATACTCATTAAAAAAGTTGTAAAAATAAGTCAACAAGTTGCATGCTAAATTAACCGTAAACATAAGTTAAAAAGTTGCATGTCATCATGAAATCCTCATTAAAACATAGAGAAGATTTTATTGAATATCACTTTTGTGAATACTAGTTGACAGATCTGAGGTAGTGAGAGGAGTTCAATGAATTACAGTGGAGTAATAAGTTTGCAGGAGCCAAGCGTATGGAGAAAAAGTTACAGATCTAGGTTCCTTGCATAAATCTGTGGGTTTTAGGAGGAAAAGAGCGGACATCCGTGGGATACAGTGAGGAAAAGCGTAGATATCTGTGATAAGACAGTGTAAGGGGAACAAACTTGTTGGCATGTAATTGATCAGACCAGGATCCTTCTCAGGTTACCAAAAAAAGGAACCGAGTAGTATAGAGCGCTGGAATTTTCATCTCCTCTGAAGAGAAGAAGTCTCACCC
>JZKD02S1539763.1:0-10463 GCA_000966675.3 Picea glauca | reverse complement strand
AAATATAATGTGGGGGTGATGTCGGGCATCGCCCCAACCCCCCGTGCGAGCAAGGGCCAGGTCCCATGGGTGCCCACGGGACGTAGCCCTTGCCCGCGCAGGGGGTTGTGGCGATGCCCAACATTGCCCCCTATCCCTCTGGCTGAGAGACAGTCGACACAGTCCCGTGGATGCCCATGGGACTTGACCCTTGCCCATGTGGGGGGCTAGGGTGATGCCTGACATCGCCCCCCCCATGTTGTATTAAATTGGGTAGTTTAGGTTTTTAATTTGTTTATATATATTATTTTTTTGTGTGTTTTTTTAATTTTTCTAAAGTTTTTGGACCATACTTTTTTTTTACCTTTTTATTTTTATTTTTTCTCATTTAATCTTAGTTTATATATATCTGTGTGTGTGTGTGTGTGTTTTCCACTTTAGTTTTTAAAGTTTTTCTTTGATTTTGTAATGATATAAATTTGCTTTTTATTTTTTCTTTCTTTTTTAATTTCAATTCTTTTATTTTTTTTAGTTTTTAATTTATAAAAAAAAAAAATCAATTATATTTTTTTGCTAAATATTTAAAATAATNTTTTTAAGTTTTTCTTTGATTTTGTAATTATATAAATTTGTTTTTTATTTTTATTTTTTATTTTTTAAATTTCATTTCTTTTATTTTTCTTTGTTTTTTCTAGTTTTAATTTATATAAAAAAATTCAATCATATATATTTTTGCTAAATATTTAAAAATAGTGTTATTTAACTACAATGATTTTCTATCTATTAAAGTAAAGGTAAAAAATGTGTTAAAAATGATATTTTCCACTATATTTAAAAATGTATGGAACCATAAATTAATTAAGGAGACAAAAAATCCTATTTTCAAAAATGTAAATGGTAAAAAACATTTTAAGATTGAAAGAAGCATGGAAAAATGACTAAAAAAATTGTTGAAAAAAAAAAGAAAAAAAAATCGAAAATAGATGAAAAAACAAGCATTTAAAAAAAGGTGAAAACATTATGCATCATAAAATTTAAAATATAAAAAAACCACCTAAAAATGGAAGGGGGGGGTGCTACCGTTAACACCATTTTAAAAAACGGGGTAAAAAACTTGACCCCCCCCAAAACGAGAACTCTGTAGAGTTCTCGTTAAGTTGGTAACTATGTTTATATGGAAGGTCAATGATCATAGATCTCGTGATATGGCACTGAAACACGTTGCATTTTTTTTTTGAGCACCAAACCCGATGTACGTGGGCTGTAATGGAGCAACCCTACGTGAGCTGTATAATTGGCAGGTCACGTACATGGAAAAAAATATGAAAGTTTTAGCTCTAGAGTGGACCAAAAGGGGAAAATGAAGTCTGCAGAGAGAAATGGAAGGCCATCCAAGCAAGATGCAAGGAGTGTTGCAAAATCTGCTATAACATGTATAGACCTGTAACTCTTGCCTCTTAAGCTTCTCCTTTGACTCATTATCTAAACTGTTTATAACTTCCATCCTAGCCCTCCTGGTTGCTTCCTTTATGCCCTCTTCATGTTGCTTGAGTGTGATATTAAGACATATTTCTGGTTCTTTAGTGAAAACCTAACTCATACTTTTTTACTTGATCAGGGTCTTCATTATTCATTGGACATTCATGCTCTGAATGTGTATCCCTACACTGAAAACACCAAGGAGTTTCATCTACAACATTTGAGGGAGCAAGAGTATTAGGGACCTTTTTCTCATTTCATGGCTAGTACACTTGACCTGGATTTTGAGGTTGTCCCTTGAAAGGAGGCCTAGGAACCTATTGTTGTGCCCTTTCTAAATTGGTAGTTCTATTCATCATCAAGGCTTGATTTCTTTCCATGCCTTCAATAGTCTCTTGAAGTTTTTCTAGGGCATCACTAATATCCTGGGTGGTCTCAACATAGTGGACTACGTTGGGTTTAACATCAACCTTGTTTCTTGGAGAATAGAAAGGTTCCACCTTGGATGATGATAGGTTAGCCTCGATCCTTGTAGCTATCTCATGAGCTTCTTGGATCGTCCTGGGACCTTTGTCCTTGAGCATGAACCCAAACTACCCAGTAAATGCCTTGGTATAGAGGAATAGGAGGTAATATCTTCCAGGGTGATGACTCTTAGGTATTTGTTGCAACAACCTTTCAAACTTGGTGTGGAACTCCCTAATAGTCTCATTCTCAGAATTCCTAATGTCACTGAGTCGTGTCAACAACATGTTTGGATATTCCTTGACATTCCATCTTTTAAGAAAAACTTCTTCTAGTTGATCCATGGTTTTGATGCTAGCATTAGGGAGACTGTCGTACCATCTTCTAGTTGCATATTGAACAGTGGCAGAGAAAATATTCATTACCAAATCCTTGACGTCATCACTCATGAGATTGAGTTGAAAGAAGGCCCAAAAATTACTCATATTCTCTTCAACATTGATCACATCATTACCAGTAAATTTGGGTAGCCACTTCTCATACTTTGCAAGCATCTGTCGAGGGTATGCCGGGATGGCTGACATATCTAGAGGTTGAAAATATTAGACACCCATTTCTTTTTACTTTGGTTTTGATTCTTAGTTAGGGATTGAGTCTCAACCATTGTATTCAAAGGAAGGTTTCCACCAAACAATTATTTTACTGTAGGAGAGTTACGAAGAAATATTTTCTTGTAGGTCTTGGGAGGATTAGAATACCTCCCTGAGCTTCATGGAATCACCAGATAACCCCTCAAGGATTATCAAAGGAAGAGAGGTAATTACCCTCAGTGGAGCCACCTGGTAAGCTTGTAAGATAAGGGCTTTAGGAGAAATCTTACCCAAATATGTGTCATTGAGGAAAACTGACTCGATTGTCCTTGACAACGGCGCAAAAATGTTATCACCGGATTTTTAGTTATGCTAAATCCCCAACACAAATCATCCAAATCCATGTAACTACAATATAACCCACCACTGTCACCTTAGTAGGAAATCCCCACGTTTTAGGGATGGATGAGGTTAAGCCCGGGGGAGGCATCCTTGGTAACCTCAAGGGACAAGATAACAAGGATGTAGCCAAATTTGAAGGACCCTCTCAATGGTTACCTAAGTCGAATGTATATGTCTGTGAAATTGAGGCAAAGAGAAGTGTTTTGGGTACCTTCCTGGAACAAGAACAATTGCAACATATATATAGTGATTTCGAAGTGCAAGTAAGCAATATAAACGTCAAATACAATAGACAACGCGAAGATATAATGGTTGATATAAAATTGTAGCAAGATAACAATTTATAACAACCAATAAAGTTTTGCAACATCTAGAAGAAAATATATCAGAATTGCATGAAATTACATTGTAAACTTAGCATTTATCCAATAGTTCAATTTCCAACTATTCCATGCAATTTCTGAGTTAGTTAGACTAGTGTATGCAAAAAAATGAAGCAAATTGTATGGTTGTAGCAATGTTTTGCAACATTACCAACTAAATTAGTATATTATGCTAACCTAAGGTTAGGAAAAGTTAGTAAAAGGATTAGACAATAGAGTTTGAGAGGTTTTTTGATCAAATTCCTTCACAAGAGCAATGAAACTAGTGCCTTTTGGGCTATGAAGTCATTTACAACATCAATACAACTTGGAGAAATAATGATGATAGTAATATCTAATGATTATGAGATTAAGTTTGAGGTGCTGGCACCTTAGGGCCTCAAGCTTCAAATCTCAAGAGATGAATTTCGCTAGAGAACAAGCTCTTTTGGGCTCTAACAAATTCTTCTTCTTCCTCGGACTCTTGAAATATATAGCAACAAGTTTCTAGAACAAAACTCCTAAAGTGCTATCACTTTAGGGATTTAGGATCCTACTCTGGACAATATTCTCTTGACAATTAAATAGGTGAAATGATCTAGAGAGAGGAGGAATCACCTTATGCTCCTCTCCTAGGGTTTTAAGCAAGCAATATCAAAATCTTCAATATGAACAAGTAAAATTTACCATAAACATTCAATGCATGAAATGAAATTGTATATTTTACTTACTTCACCAAGAATAATCAAGCACAAACCCTAGTTGCATAATTTTCCACCAAAATAAGCCAAGAGAAGTCCCAAAACATGTCCTCCAAGAGATAACACACTACTAAAGAGACCAATGTTGCAAATAGGGCGAAAATTTCATATCCAAATCCTCTTGTGTGAGGAAATTTATGATGAAAAATGAAAAGGAAAGGTCTTTATTTATACAAGACCTTGCAACAATAATTTGTCCATAATAAAAGAGGGTCGACCCCTTTAATTTGCCTCTAAAATGTACATAAACAAAAAAATACATGAAATAAACCCTATTAGGGTGACATCATGCCTTAGGAGGGTGATGTCATGCCTACAAGGTAAGTCATTGGGCCTTCCAAGACCACATGTAATGTCTCTAATGCTCAAGGGGGAGTCTCTTCACCCATGCCACATCAAGGCACCTCTAGATCAACCAAACCCTAGCCTCCAAAGATGGTGTCAAGGCTAGAAGGGTGATGTCAAAGCTAGGAAAGTGACATCATAGGCATTGAAAGGCCATGTCATGGTGTAAGAGGGGTGAAACTCAATGTCAGGTGATGTTAAGGTGCCTCCAAAGGCAACATCCTCGATCCTCTATGCACAAAATCTCTGGGGTTCTCTACCCATCATGTGGGATTTCAGACCATGTGTGTGGCATAATGACCAGTCCACTCAAAACCAAGCCCATCTTTCCATCGTCCAAGGTTCCAAGGATGTGAGAGCCACTATCCAAGGGTGTTGAGTCATTGGATTACTCATTTCTCTTCATCATACATGTCATAGTATTGCAATGGGTTACAACATCATGGGCACAACCCAAAATGTCCCTCAAAGAACCATTTCAGGGGAATTCAAAACAAAACAAAATATAAAGCAAAGTAAACCAATGTTCATAAGACACGTTAGTCCTTAAATCATGCAAAGCAAGTTGATGTTTTAGATAAAATCCATGTAGAAAAATTCACCCCAATATCCCCTTCAAGTATCACCCAAGCCTAAGACCTTGTGAAGGTTACCAAGTTTAAGTAATGGAGGGCCTTCATCCAACCCTATTAGGTGTGCCACCTGAACGATAACTTACCCAAGTAGAGAGATAGGTCTCAAGAGTGACAAGGGAGAGTAAAAACCCATCAAGATAAAGTGTGAGTGTGATGTGGCATTAGGCTTCCTTCATGGCTTATGGTATCCATTTCTATGAGCTCCTTTGTAGAGGTGGCGCTTGCTTGCTTGAGATACCCTTTCCTTGGTACTTTTTGCATTCTGAACCCCTTATCTTTCCTTTTGATACCCAATTATTATTTGCAAGTCCCCTTTATAAGGTTTCATGCTTCATTCCTTTATATTTTATTGGGAAATAGTTCTTTATAATTGGTTCATTCATTCACATCCGGACATGGGCGATTACCATTAGAGGGGGTAGAGCTCGAGCTGGGCTGAGGGTTTTATGGTGGCCTTTATAATTTAGCAATGATATATATATATAGTAGTTGCATCATCCTCTAGGCCTTCAACCCCTTCTTCTCATGAGAGAATGAGCCATATACAAAGTTTGGGATAAATGAAATGATTTATGATGGAAAATGTTAGGTATGATTGGGAAAAAAACGTTACCCTTGGGAGGCCCCCACAGTATTACCCATTTTTCCTGGGTAGTGACAACACGGGACTAGGGCATAGAAGCTGACCACCAAGGTGAAACAAGGCAAACAAGACAATTTCACAAGGAAGTGATCCACTATCCAACTTCAACCAAAGATCCTTGTCTACATGGCTAATAAATTAAACACAACACCCTGGATGAAGAAAGGACTAATCATACCTCATGGTGACACTGGATTACCATGTCCCATACACTGACTTTCTTGAATGTGAAGAGCCTTGGTTGATCTTTGCTAGGAGGAAAATCAGGGGGGCTATCGGGAAAACTAGTTGTCAACACTCCATGTTTGCTACCTGTGGGCCTCGAAACATGATCTCCTTAGTACCCCTAGGCTCACCGTAGAGTGCACAAGAACCTCAACATATTTGGTATGACCTATGCCTACAGACTTAAGAAGAATCGTCAGAGCATCTAGGGTGGTGCTATCACCCCTTATTCTTATGAAAAATTATCAAAATTCAAAGCAAATATTGAAAAGAAAATTTCCAGTATTTCTATTCTAACATATCAATATGATTGTGCAAAATATATAAGTATGACATAGCAATGATGCAATATGGTAGAAGAGAACATGTAAATAATAAGTATGTATGAAAATCATGCTAAGGTAAATGCAACTTATACTACCATGACATTCCATATGCAATATATATACAATAAAATGCAAGATGCAAATGCCTACCCTAACCTACCTACACTTATCTATGTTAGTAAGGAGTCAAGACTCTTCCCCATAATGGGGTTTGAGGATATGGCCACTAACTGGTAATGGGCGCTTCCTTCCCTGTATTGTGTTAAGGTAATAAGAGTCATTGACGAACTTCCCTCTAACCTTAAATGGAACCATCCAAAAATTCTTAAAATCCTTATGGGAGTTGGGCTGGCCCATCTTTACATCCCACTCCAAAACCAAATCTCCTTGCTTGTAATCCCCCCTTTTCAGATCAACTGCTTCTTATATTACTATGGTGTATTGACTTGAGGGAGGGGGGTGGGATTTTGTGGTAAGGACATCATCTTGGCTTTGTCTCACCAATAGATCTTTTTCTTCTTTCTCCAATACTTTGACAGAGCCAATCTTATTGTTCTTATACCTGTCTAGCAGTTGTTGGTAGTCTTCTTTGTTTGGCCATTGCATGGAATCAAAATCTTCTTCCTTGAGAAAGGTAAGACATCTGGAGAAAAACTTGGAAGAGATTCCTTGGTTGGCTCATATATTTCTTCTATCTTTGAATCAATATCAATTTCTTCAACATGAGCCTTGGCCATAGTTGTATTGGGTAGTCCAACATAAGTACCATCATCCATAGGTATATCGATGCTACTAAGATCCATTTGTAATGTGCCACCTAATGTTGCAACAAACTTCCTAGACAAGAGCATGGCCCATACATCAAGGATGTCCACCACCACAATGACAAAAATATGTGTTGTTGAGGAAAACTGACTCGATTGTCCTTGACAATGACGCCAAAATGTTATCGTGGGATTTGTACTTATGCCAAATCCCCAACAAAAATCTCCAAATATGCATAATTACATGATAACCCACCACTGTCACCTTAGTAGGAAATCCCCATGTTTTAGGGATTGATGGGGTCTAGCCCAGGGGAGGCTTCCCCGATAACCTCAAGGATAAGATGGTGTTGAACACAATTTGGTCAACTATTTTTTCCTGCTCTTGAATTCATAAAAGTTGGTACCAAAAGAATTTTTTCTTTGAAATATTGTAATTCCATGATGTAGCCCTCGGTATCAGCTTCACCATGCATTTCACAAAATAAAAATCCGAGTCTCCATGACCAAGATATGCATACTTCTGTCCAACAATCCAATGGAAGTATTACAAGAAGAACTATGAAAACTGTTCTAAGTGACATGTTCCCTCCTCTCCTTTCCCTTCACTTTTATTCATTCTCTCATTTTATACTTAGTCATTTTTACCATTGTCTCATTACTCTCATTTTCCCCTTACCATTTTCCACACTTAGGCGTTTTTCCTTATTCCTTTCCACCTTCACATCCATTTCCCCTTTCCTTTATTTTCACTTTTCTTTTTATTTTTACTTTCCATTTTCATTATTTCACTTTCCATTTCTTTCCTTTTCCCTTTTTTCTTCCCAATTTTCACGTATTTCTTTTTATTTCCCATATAATTCTTTTTATTTTCCATATTTTCCACAATTCTTTCCATATTTCACAGGATCCATTATATACTTTCTAGACTTGGTCTTATTTACTATGACTTACCGCGGGTTGGCAGGTTGGTGATATTTCTTAAGAGTATGTTTTATCTCTGCCACCCTCACAATTCACTTTGATTTCCGCCACCTTCATAATGCACACAACTCTTTTCAATACTCTTTACTATGCAACTCCTCCAACACTTAGCCAAATATATGAGTTACTGTGGGTTCACGAGGTTAGTGAGGGTTAATGATATTTATTTCATATGTTATATGCAAGTCCGTCCGACCAATTCTCAAGACTTGGAACATTTTAGAACTTATTTTTCCTACTATTTACCTCTCCTCTCCACTTCACCTACACTTAGAATTTTTCACTCATTTCTTACTATGTATTACTACGGGTGCACGATGATTTCCTCACCTACCTATGGATTCACGTAAACCCGCAAACCCTCCATATTATTTTGATAATATTTTTCTTATCTTAAGTTCTATGAGGAGCATCTCCAAGTGACACATGGTAGTTAAATGGATGGTGCCACATGGAAACTAATTAATGGAGACACATGGCAACATACAAAAATTGACACATGGCATGATTTTATTGGATGACATATGGAAGACTCTTATTGGCAGATTGTTGGCCTACCTAGTAATGACATGTGGTAACATTTGGTTGGATGACTCATCATTGCAGACTGGGCACATTGGTGGTTGACTAGGCATGCAAAATTGTTATTATATTCAACGATTTTCCAAGGGTCGAATCCTCCAAGCTCCATAATCTCCTCTCTTCTTTATTTCTTGTCAAGTGTATGTTACACTTAACATTATATACAACTAAGAATATTTTATTCTTGTACATGTGGGACACAAATAATGAATAAAAGTTAAAATTCAACAAAGGAGATTGAAATTAAATCAAGGGTCCACATTTACCAATCAAACTTGATCGACGATGACTGAATCACGATCTTGCAAAAGCTATATCTTGAGCTCTTGACCTTCGTTTGTAGAAAACGTTATACCGTTGGAAAGGTATTTCAACGTAGAAGATGGTGGTACAAGTTTCAAGTGTTGAAAGTTGAAACATTTTTCTCAGAATTAAAATACTAGTCAAATGCAATTTTTAATGGGCCTGCGTGACAACTCAACTTCACAAGCACATATCTTGAGATCCATGCGAGGAATTTGGGAAAACTTTATATCGTTGGAAATATAAAACAATGAAGAGAACATCAGAAGTGGTTTACATGGTTTAAAAGTTGGTTTTCACTTTCAGAAAATTAAATTACAGTTTTCCTATTTTAACGATAAATTAATTAAATTGTGAAAATAAAAGTTTATTTAAAAACTTTTATTAAAAAAGGAAAGAAATAGTTGAGACGGTTCTTGTAACCATCAATGAAGACAATAAAAGGACAACATCAAGCAAGTGAAGAATCAGTATTGATGAGATACCATCATAGTAAGTTTAAGATGATCACATCCTTCTTTTCTTTATCAAGTCCTTCATCCAATTATTCCACCTCTTTCACTATAAAGGTTTAATCGAAGACTGATAACTCCTCTTTTCTTCTTACCATGTCTTGTTGTTCTTTTACTGCCCACCATCTTCCTTCTACAAGCTTAATTTTTGTGTATATTTTCTTTATGGTCCGTGGGATCCCCAATCCCAGTCTCTAAAACAAACACATTTTAAATTTCAAAGAATATGTAATATACTATATATTTTTTAGAAATTTCAAGAGAGTTATTTTGAGAACGATCTCGACTGTACTTTGTAACCCATAGTTTTGAATACAAAGTATTTGAGGTTGATCTATCATCATATTTATTTGAGTTGCCCATGTTCACTATGTTAAAGTTCTCTTATGCATGCAGACCATCTTCTTTTTATTTTTATGTGATCATAAATCTTTAGTCAAACTATGATGGATGTGAGAAAATTTTTCTTATGTGCTTTAAATGTGTGAATGTGCTTGGTTCCTGGTCCTTTTTCAAGAAATTTATTTTAAAAGAAAAGAAAACATTTCCTTTTATTTTCTTGCAATATTTATATTTCTTTGAATTACTACGACTAACTTTGTAAAGTCCCACATTCTGAATATCTATAATTCCCAAGAAAATCTAAAGAGGAGTACCACCTCTATAAAAACACAGGGGGATTTACATCCTCGTGAGGTTACCGTTTCGGTCCTTACGGATTCAAGCGTTAAATTTTTTGGCGACTCCACTGGGGAATGATTTATTTTCAAGATGTTTGAGGAACCATAAATCTCTATGGCTCAAAGTTTCGAGAAGAAGATTCAAGAAAATTGCTGCTTATTTTAAGCATGGCCCACCTTTTTTGTGGTTTCAAAAAGAAACGAGAAGCACAAAAGATTTGGGGGAATTAACTCCCTAGAAACTCCATTGAAAAAATTCAAAATGAAGAGTTTCATTCATGTCATAATGCTTCTTTATATTCTTCATCAATCCCACCAATGGTTTTGCAAGACCCGACAAAAGGGAGAAATACTCAAAGAAGGAGGCGATTTCATAGTACCCCTTTAAATCTACCAAAAATAGACTTTAAAATGCCCAATATTTCT
>JZKD02S1539762.1:174165-188013 GCA_000966675.3 Picea glauca | reverse complement strand
ATGTAATAATTAAATAATACATTAATCATATATTAATGGTAGTTTCCAAAGCATGTCGGTCGTCAACTAGCAACAATCACTTTATAAAAGTGGTTGATATACATCGATCCGTGTCATTTTCCACCTTTTAAAATTAATGGCGCGGATCTACGTATATCAACCACTTTTATAAAGTGGTTGTTGCTAGTATGTAATACATATAACATATGTTATATGTAACAAACATTTTGTTGTTCTTATTTTTTGTGAACCACCTTTTTGTTGTTCTTATTTTCTGTGAACCACCATTTTGTTGTTCTTATTTTTTGTAAACTAACATTTTCTGGTTTTGTTGAAATCCATTGAAAAGAAGAGAAAACAAAGAAATTCAATGGACATGTCAATTAAAATAAGGCTCCCATGAATATTTCAATGTTAACCATAAATAAATATATTTGAATGTTAAACATAAGTAAAATATTTAGATATTAACTTTCAATATTTCAATTTCAATATAAAACAATTGAATGCAAAAAATATCTTGTCCTCCTATGCTTTTACTTGGTATCTTTTCTACTTGATATGCTTTTACTTCGTATCTTTGCTACTTCTTTAGTAACAACATTTTTCTTTGGTAATTCTTTAGTAACAACATTTTTCTTTGCTATTGTAAAAGTTTAATTTCATGTATATTGTTTTTCTACTTTCAATTGATTATTGATTTATTAATTTATTTATGTTTAGGTTTATTTTAATCAACATGTTAGAGAATGAATTATAGTTAGATTATAAAAAAATTGTAATTTTTTAATATTAAAAGTAAATAACAATAATTTATAATAAAAAATTAAATTTGATATTGGTGAAATAGATATTGATAAAATTATTATTTTATATTATTTAAATTACATTTTTTTAATGCATAAAAACATCAGGAAAAATTCTGAAGGCACTCTCATTATACAGATTCAAACACTTAAATCTAAAGTTTCCTCCGTTATTTTACCAGATTTCCAACAAAATTATCAAAAATTTTACCAATAAAAAGTACCTACCTAAAAGTACAAACAGTTTTAAAGGCATTTGGCAGATGTAATGAGTTTGATATATTTATAAACTTCAAACTTTGCACATTTATTTAAAATAAAATCATTTATATATTTAAGGGGATCTGGTGGATGCGATGATTTTAAAAAATTTATAAATCAAATTCATGAAAAATAGTATTTGGTTCTTCCTTTTCCAACAAAGTAATCAAAGTTGGCCAAAATAATCCTGGTTGTAAATCGTTTCAAAGATAGTATTCAACCCCAACACTATAAAATGACCCAAAAGTCGTAGATTTCCACAGTTCTACAAACCTGAGTTTGTAAGGAGATTTACTGTTGTGAGCATGGTGCATTCGCATGATTCTTCCTAAATTTCATGTGCATGGGAGAGCTTTCCTTTTGCGTCCACAACCACTTGACCTCGGCTTTGAAAGTAGAGCTGCCAGCGAAAAGATGATCCACGCACAAACCATTGCAATCTGTTCTGATAATGGACCAGAAATTTTATCATACTTCCCAGACACCAGTACTCATTCAGGGCAGCAACTATTGGGGTTATGCAGCAGAAATTTTATAGTACCCTCAATACAAGAATCTGAAAGCGAATGACGGCCTTCTTCGATGGATTCGAATGGTTTGTGCATGGAAGATCTTTTCTCTTGCACCTTCATTCCCCAATTTCTTCATGTTCTCGCTTGCAATCTCAGAACTCGTCTTGCTATGGTCATTTAATGGTTTATCATAGTGAGACATTATAATATGTTGTATGTAAGTATCCCACCTATGACAAAGAAATGTATTCCATTGTACAAGATTGTCGTCAATGGAAGAATTACATTCTTGGGAAGGAGACAATCATCCACATTGATCACAAGCCACTACAGTTCATGCAGACACAAGGCAAATTGCATGGTTTGTGCATGGAAGATCTTTTCTCTTGCACCTTCATTCCCCAATTTCTTCACTTCTCGCTTGCTATCTCAGAACTATTCCTGTTCAAATAACCGCAAAGCAGTGAACATTAAACCCGGTTAACTATTTAATTATTTTCCAATTTAATTAGCCACAAATAAATTATTGCCCCGGCTACAGTTTAACCTCTTTATGCTTCATCATATTACTAACACAAATACATCGATGTCGTCTATATAAAAATACTGAAAATGAAAAAATAAAAAATGCATTGGATAAACTGAACCAACAATAGATTAAAAGGAGAGAAAATATTTAGTAAGCAAGAAAAAACAAGTTAAAAGGACATCCTCTCCAAACTCCGTCTTGCCTTTTGTTTGAATGGAATCTGATCTACCCTATTCCTATACATCATGGGCTAAACAACATATAAAACACAACAGTTTCCCGTTATGATATTAAACAAGAAAAAGCACTTTAAAATGACATCCTCCGCAACTCCGTCTTTCCTTTTGTTGAAATGGAATCTGATCGACCCTATACCTGAAATGAATTGACAAAGTTCAGAGAGCAGAGAGCAGAAATGAATTGCAGGATAAAACAGTCTATAGGGTTTCAATACCCATGTAGTTATTAAATAGGTTACAGAGATATAATGTGGATCTCAAGATAACTATTAGCTAATACTGATTTAAAGATAACTATTAGCTAAAACTGATCTCAAAACTGCTGTTAGCTAAAACTGATCTCAAGATAACTAATACTATCTGTAGTCTAACTGGTTGAGATGGTACACAGCCTGACAGGTGGGTGCACAGCTGGAGATTATCTCTAAGAAACAGCAGATAAAACGCAACAGTTTCAAGTTATGATTTCTTTTGAAATCAGGGATAAATCATGGTTCCAACCAAAAACTATGAACACCATGAACCAGTGGTTTTGAGGTTTGACCGAGGAAACTTGGAAACCCACCATATTAATCGAAACCATGAAAATCTATTTCGACCCTTAACCCATCCTAAAACCCTGAAACCCACCGGATGATCGGAGGTCCATGAATCAATCCGTGATCTCCGGTATCTTCAAAACCCACCAAATGAATCGAGATACGAAACCATGAAAACATTTTCGACTCGTGAATTCACAAAATCTTGACACTCACCTTATGATCGGAACCATGAGGATTTATTTACCCGCTTTTCTTCGAGGGCTGGCCAAGAAAGTGCATTTGATTTGCTGAATAGACAACGCCTACTCCTCGCACTTGAACCTGCAACGATTTCATAAGTCATCCATGCATTCTTTCAAAGGAAGCAAACGTGCATAGAGCTGTATCAAATTACGCGAAGCTCTTCGACGTTAGAAGAGCACAGCAGATTAAGTAGATTCAACCATCAAACACAGGACCCTCTTGGAATTGGAATCAGAAAGGTCGGCTGGTGCACGTGAATTCTTCGTAGCTCTGTTAAATCTACGATGATGGGTCACGCAGCCTGTCATCTTTAATGCCTTTGTACAAAGGCAACGCTAGCGCTGGTTGTACAGCACTGGCGCTTCGCTGGTTTTTCCCTAATAAAATAAGAATCTTTTAATTTGATCTAATAAAGTCACACGTACTTTTCTTTTTTCCACGTAATTTGAACCAGTAAAGTCACACTTACTTTTCTTTTTTCGATGTGATTTGAGCTCATAAAGTCACACGTACTTAACTTATTTTTCGCAATCGTCCACACAATGAATTTACTTTTATAATAAAATATTTTAACTCTTTAAAACAAAAATATTTTAATTTGAACCAATAAAGTCACACCAATTTACTTTATTTTCAAAATCGTTTGCACAATTGATTTATTTTTAAAATATGGTTACGCCTACTTACCTTATTTTTGAAATCGTTTGCCCATTAAATTTTAAAAATTCAGTAGGAATTTTTTTTTCTGCATATTTTTCAGATATATTTGATTGAAATTTTGTAAAAAACTGTTAGATACTTTATTTCTATATAATCTGAGTGCTCTTGAGGTTTTTCAACATATTGAATCCATTTCTACATTCAAAAATGGGGTTTAAACCAAAAAAACAATAATTACTTTTCTTTCCACATGAAAATTCCACTATTATATTGTATTATATATAAAACTGTGCTTACATATCATTCAAATTATAACAAAAAACTGCATGTTATATTGTATTATATATAAAACTGTGCTTACATATGATTCAAATTATAACAAAAAAACTACAAATTCAGAATTAGAGCCTTCTGAATTTCCCAGAAAACCACTTCCCTTCTCTCAAAACGCTTTTGTGTCCCTGGTGTCATAACACAGACTGGCTATAGATCACCCTCTAATTACATCATACAAAAAAATACCTAACGAGTATTCTTTGTTTTCTTCCCCACAAATCGCCAGATACTGATGATCAAAATTTGCAAGTTCATTACTTCTTAGTGTCCACCCTACAGATCACCTGGAGTATTCATTCTGAACAGAAGCAATGTAGAGTACTTGGTCAGATACTGTTGTGTAAACTCAAACCTGTTGAAAGATTTTAATATAAAAAATGCCAGACATACCCGAGAACTTGATAAGCATTAACACAGGTCGAGTGATAAAATAGGACCCTCTTGGTCCTCCATACATTGATAGTAATAAATTTTGCCTAGATCCTTGTGAAGAACCTGTTTAGAGAGGCTATCCGCCATTTGGTTATACTCCCTATAGACGTGAGAAAAGGTTATTTGTTGAAAATGATTGATTAATCCCCTAATTCTCAACTTCCAGCCATCTAAGGAAACAATGTTTAGATCCCCTTACCACTCAGCCATTCAATAATTATTTTGGAGTCTCCACGCACATGTAAAGTCTAAATGGTTAGTAGGGACGCCAAAGTGAGGAGGGCCCATGCCCCCAGCGTTTCCGCCTTGCTATTTGTTCCCTACCCAACATTAATGATCCATTTATAACTGCAAAGATCAGATATTTTTATTATGCCACCCACTCCATTGTTCTGACCTGTAGTCTTTGTCGCCCCGTCAAACCAACTAATCGGGCCACATACCACTGAACTATGTATATCCAATTGCCAAACAACCATCCTCTATTTAAACTTGTGTTCCCTCTGAGCTGAAAGTACCAGATGCACCACCCTCTGCACCAAAGGAACTATATCTTCAAAGATGACCAGATTCCACTCCTTCCATGTATACCAACAGGTAAGCGCCAGGAGAGTCTTAAGGGAAGAATTTTTTGGGTACCACCTCCTGTAGAAGTCTTCTAAATCGTTGCCAACCCAAGTCCCCATGAAATTTGTGTGTGAATTGATCTTCTCCTAGAGTTCACAAGTAAAATCAAAATCCACTAAGATGTGTTTAGTAAACTCGACATGCTTCTTACATAAGGAATAGATACTCGGGCCGGTGAAGCCTCTCCTTTGTAAATTGTCCCAGGATAGTATGCGATCCTCTGCAACCAACCAAAAGAAGAGTTTAATTTTTGGGGCACATTCCCATAAACAGATCTCCTTCCTCAACCCTCGAATGGTATGGGTCCATTTTAGTTTTTTCACCGCCATATACACGTTCTTGACAGTTATGTGCCCGGATTGATCACCTCCGGTCCAGATCAAATCATCTATTCTTTCATGCAGCATCACTCCCAAGTTGATCATAACACATCTGTAGCGATTCCATTCAATGTACAAGGGACTAGTGAGACCCAACTCCTCGCCAGTTATCCAATTTGAACAAACCATACCAATACCTGGATCACAAAGAACCTGAAAAAGGTAATAATAACATTTTTTATTGAATATTGTAACTAAGCCCACCGATAGAAGCGCCTTGAATCCCAAACCCAAAATGTAATCCTTTCCTATCAGGATAGACCGACCCGACCACAGCCTCCAGGCCAACCAGTGCATGATTAGATGAAAGGATTTTAATAAGTAAATCTAGGTTTGAGAACCTTTTAATCAAGACCCGAGTTTGAAATTATTACCCGGTGCCATAATCCGTCGTGATTTAACACCCTCCAGAGTGTATTTGTCGTTGTCGCTCTACTGAAATCTGCGAGGTTCCTCAAACCCCATCCCCCGAATTGCTTGGGTCAAGAAATGATTTGCTAATTGCATAAATGTATACTTTTCTTCTTTTTACCTCCCGACTAGAGGAAACCGAAGACCAATTGGTGGTTTCTTTGAAATATTTGAGCAGGCAGATTTCAAAGTTCCAACCAGTAAACTAGTTGACTTTCAAGGACTGCTTTGATCAATACTAAACATCCCCCTAAAGACAACCAGCTGTTACACCAGTGTCTAATCCTGATTTCAAATTTATCAATCATCCACTGCCAATCCTCTGTAGTATACCTACCCATCTTTTAAAAGTATCCTAAATACCTAAAACCTTCCCTGAGGCCTTGGATTTGATAATTAAAGAGATTTTTTAAAGTCTCCAAAACCTATTGTTGCACTCCATATTGATGAAAGGTGGTTTTTTGTTGATTTATTTGGAGACCCGTCGCGTGACAAAACAACTCCAACACCCTGCTAATTTCCTTCCATTCCTCAATGGAGTCTTTAGTCAATTTGAGGATGTCATCGCAAATAGTAAGAGTAGGATCTTCATAATTCGTGAAACTTTGATACCAGTTAACAATCCTTTACCTTGGATTTATTTCATAGCCAAACTTATCCCTTCCATTATTAAAATGAATAGCAATGGCGACAAACGACATCCCTACCTGAGTCCCTTCTCGTTGTGAAACAATTCTAATGGCTCTCGATTCATTAGGACAACAAAGGTTGCAGAAGTGATACATCCCATGATCCACCTAGTTGTTGTCAACCCAAAGCCACTCTGGATTAATACCAGTCTAAGAAAATCCAAGCTAATATTGTCATATGCTTTCTTTAAGTCGATTTTTAGAATTAAGGCATGTAGCTTTTTTTCCTTGATGCTATGAAGGCATTCCTTTGCAGTGTCTATTGCATCAATAATTTGTCTGCCCTTCAGGAAGCCAAATTGCTCCTATGATAATGTATGGGAAATAATCGGTCTAATTCTTCTAGCAATTATTTTGGAGATTATCTTGTAGCAGAGGTTGCATAGAGTAATCACCCGAAAGTCTCCAAAAGTTGCAGGTCCATTTACCTTCGGTATGAGAGCGATAAAAGTTGAATTTAAATTATGATTGACGTCACCCCTAATTTGTGCTTCTTCAATAGCCTCCAATAAATCATTTTCTACCAAATCAAAGAAGGAAATATAAAATTCAATGGTCCATCCATCGGGGCTCGGGCTTTTTTCTTTTGCTAAACCTTTTAAAAATCTAAGAACCTCCTCCTTCGTTACATCTGCTTCAAGTAGGGTGATTTCCTCATCCGTTACCATGCGCGAAAACTTCCTCACTACATCAACCTGTTCCAAAATCACATTTTGAGTGGAATCTTTATAAAAAGTACCGAAATACCTCTTTGCTTCCTTCTTAATTGCCTCCTGGCCCTGTAAAACCTGGTGTTGATCATTCTTAATTTCCCACAGGTGTTTTTTATTGCGCCGATAACTAGCAAAGTTATGAAAGAACTTTGATTTTTTGTCCCTCCATTGTATCCATGTCACCCTACTCTTTAGGTGCCAACGTTTCTCCTCTTCCATTAGCAATTGGTTTCAGTCTGCTTCTAATTGTTTCAGTCGTGTATCCAGATCTGAGTTAACGCACGGATCCCTCCTTTGTTTTATGAGCAAAGTAATTTCTGATTCTAAATTTTCTATAATTCTTTTATCCTTATTTTTCTTTTCTGCAATCCACTCTTTGACCCGAGATTTTATCTTTTTTAGCTTTCGGACCAATATGCTTTGTGCTCCTTCCACTCCCAAAACCTGATGTTCGCACCAAACTGATTTGACTAACACCCCAAGAGACTCTTCCCACAAACATCCCTGATTGAATTTAAATGGGTATGTTATATCCTTTTGACCATAATCCATTTGGAATAAAACTGGAGCATGGTCCAAAATATATGGGTGTTCAACCCACGATCTATACCTTACCCTGTCTCTGAGAAGAGATTCAGAGACATAGACTTTATCTAGCCGCTTTTGTATTCCCTTCCCACTACTCCTGCCATTTCGCCAAGTTGTCACTAAATCCGCAGGTTGTATATCCACTAAGTAATGATTTGCAAACATATCCTTGAAAAATCCGGCAAGTGGATCGCTTAGGGCCCCAACACCCAAGACTTCTTCTGAGCTTGTAGTAAAGTTCATATCCCCTGCAATAATGGGTGCTTCCATAGATAATAGTCCTTTGGCTTCCACCTTTTCCCAAAAGATTATGCGCCCTGAGCATGGACCATAAGAGTTCATAAAGCAGATCCAACTCTTGTCTGGGTTATGAATACCTATCAAAAAGATACCACCTACACTAAGGAAAGGTTGAAAATCAAATATGATCAGATTCCATGTAGCCAATAGACCACCTGACTTCCCTACAGAGCTCACAACATTGACCATCCAAGAAGGACAAAGAGAACATAGAAATTTTCTGTCCTTTTCCTCCTCCACTAGTGTTTCTTGGAGAAAGATAATGTTTGGCTTCGTAGCGTCTAGAGTTCTATGAAGAGAAGGAACTTTTAGGGGGCCTCCTACCCCTCTGATGTTTAGGGAGAGGAGGATCATGACTTATCCCTAGCAAGGGCTTTCATTCCTCTAAGAGCCCCTGAGTCAATGGTAGAATCCAAAGAAAGAACATTGATTGTAGAAGACTTCCCTAACTTCTTGCGGGCACTACGAGTCTTCAGCGGAGAGACCTCTAACCCCAGACCCCTAGACCAGGATAAAGTATTCCCTGGACAGTTACCAACATCGGGCTGAGGTTGACAAGGTCCACCAGTGGATAACCTTGTCTGTGCCACCATCCCCCGATAGGTAGGGAGTGGCTTGGGAGAACCTGAGACGCACCGGATAGAAGACAAGGAAGAGTTGTTCAACAGGTCTGTAGAAGCCAATCCACCAGGCAATAAAGGGTTTGATAAATCCTAGGAGAGTTGTGAACAAGGAGCATCCGGGGTGAGTACTTCTAGGATAGGAGGAACTATCGATGGGGCAGGTTCTGAAGTAGATGGGGTATCTTTATCCCCAGAAGCCTCCAAAGGGGAAGCAACAATGTCCTCTTCAGACATTGTTTTCAACAATACAGATTTCTCCACAAAGTCTCTTTCCCAAGCCGAAAGTTTACGATAAAGGTTAGGACAGAAGGAGCAAATCTTACCAATGAGTGAGCCAGTCGAAACCACATCATCACCAGTAACCGCTTCCAACCCATCATCTACCTCTTCATCCATATACAAGTCACTAGAGTGGACTTCTGGATGATCTTCCATCCCCCCTACTTCATCCCAATAAGAGCAATCAATTATGAGATGTCTCATTTGGTGACAGAGAGAGCACCTGAAAGGTATTCCCTGATAATCTAACCGTTGCAAAAAAACTTGACCTTGCCATTCCAATTCCAAGGATTCCATGAGTCCAGCATGAATGTCAACCTCGACGAGTACCCTTTCCATCCTTTTGTCCCAGGCATTTAGGCTATGTTCATCAACTTTTAGGAAACGACCAAGGATGTTCCCAATAATCATCAACACCTGCTTATTCCAAAGGTTGAGAGGAAGCCCTGGGAGCAGAACCCAGATATGCCACAGACTAAAATACTCAGTGGCAGGGTCGAAACCCACACGCCATCTTTTGAGCATTAAACTACCACCTTCAAAGTCCCAGAATGGGACATAATGATGTCAACGTCTTCCGGAGACTTGAAAACTAAACCAAACCAGCCTTGGGGAACGGTCCAGAAAACTGGCACATAACCTAGTAAAGAGTTCCAGTGGGATGTCATCCATGTTGTAAAAGTGATGGTGCTTCTTTTCTTGTAAACAAAATGACCTACAACTGCACAGAGAGAAAGATGACAGGTCTCCTCAAGACCGACCTCCATCCCAATAACCAGAGGTCATCTCTGCTTCTTCAGCTTCCAAGCCTTTGCCTCCTTTTTCCTCTGTGGATCCTTAGCATAAGCGGTGTTAGCAAATTTAAGGAGATTTTTTATGAAACAATGATTACTTACAAATTTATATAAGACAAAAAACCATTTCCTAAAACAGTTGAACAATGAGTTTGAAACCTTTAAAAACAGTAAGTCGAGTTTCCAAAAATCTCATGTACTTCCCACCATATTTTCAATCGTGTGTACAAATATCATACAAACGTTGTTAACAACGAGAGTGAAATGCTGTTAATAGAGAATATATATCTTTCAACAAAGATTGAACAAAGCGACAGGAAACTAAGGAACTGCGGCTGCAACTCACAACTTCGTCTGAATGAGTTCATTGTGATTGTTGCTCTTGTTTCAACTATCATTGTAGGAACCGTGGTTGCAACTCACAACTTCATATGAATGCAGAAATATGTCCAATTCACATTGTTGAAAACACTCCCGTGAGTATCTTGAAATGTTGTATCTTTAGAAATAGTGCAGGGAAAATAAGGCCCAGCTCTTATTAGTTTCTTGAAATGTTGTATCTTTAGAAATAGTGCAGGTCAAATAAGTTCTAACATGGGTTTGTTGTTTTTCATGTAGATTCTTGGCCATTGCAAATGGAATTCTTCCAGTAGATTTTGTATGTTGTGGCTCTTGCTATACTCATGGCCTTTGTGAACTAATTATGTGCCATTGACAAGCTCCTTGATAAGTACAAGCTAGGCTTATGGTTGGTTCCTCGTAGAGATTCCATGGTGAGAGGAAGGAATGGGTAATCTGTAAGCACAATCTTGGTGTAATCTGTAAGCACAACGTCAGAATAGAGGAATCCGCCCAGAACACTAGCGTGGTCTTACAACATCGGAATAGAGGAATCCGTCGGTTGTATATCTGGATGATATTTTGATATTTAGTAGAACCAAGGAAGAACACCTGGAGCATGTGAGAAAGGTATTGCAAAGGTTGAAGGAAGAGAAACCATTGATAAATTTGAAGAAGTGAACAATTTTTAAGTTGTTAGTATACTTGGTGTTTTGTGGTCTCTGATTAAGGCTTGAGGATGGATCACAAAAAGGTAAAGGTCATTTTGGATTGGCCAACACCTAAGTGTACCTTTTATGTGGAGTAGTTTTGAGTGATCGATGGCATTTTTCAGTGAGAAATTGAATGATGCTAAGAAGAAATACTTTGCTTATGATCAAGAGTTTAACGCTATTTAGTTTAAAGGTAAGCTAAATCAAAATCGTTCCAAATGGGTAGATTTTTTGCAAAGTTATTCATTTGTTTTGAAGCATACGTATGGAAAATCAAATAAGGTTGCATATGTGTTAAGTTGGAGGATAATGTTGCTAAATATTTTGTCAATCAAAGTTGTTAGCTTGGATTGTATGCAGAGGATGCAAATTTTGTTGATAAATGTTAAAACAGATTTTTATTTTGTTATTCTTTGTTGAAATATAATACAAAAGTAGAAGATTATTACATGGTGAAATTGACACCAATCTTGTGGTGCAATGTTTACTAAATTMTTATAAATGTTATAWTAGATTTTTACTATAATAATTTGGAACTGTTGTTTATAGTCAATGTGCAATTATGGTTTATAACATTTTTTATCTGAAATTTATTTATTTTTATTGGGAAATTATGAATTCAAATAAAATTTCTATTTAGGTTAATTAAACATTTAGCTCACATATAATATATATGTGATCTAAACATGCAAGGAACCTTGGAGTGTCTATAGAACACCATATTTGGAATTCCATATCCAAGCGAGATTCTTGTTTAAGAAGTAGAAATTGTGAATTCCACGGAGCTCATTGCGGCTAAATCTTGTTAGAGAGTTATATAGCATATGTTTGGGTGGACATTTTGGTGTTGATAATACCACAACTTTGGTGAAGGAAAGATACTTTTGGCCTAGCATCAACAATGATGTTAGGAAGTTTATTGAGTGTTAGTGAAAGGAAGGAGTCAAAACATAGGGTTATATACACTAGTGCCAATACTTGAGAGACCATGGGAATATGTAAGTATGGACTTCATTTTGGGACTCTCCAGAACATAGAGAGGACATGATTCAGTGTAGGTTGTGGTCAATAGGTTTTTAAACATGGCACATTTCATACCATGTAGGAAAAAAAATGATGTTATTAAAGTGGCTGCCTTATTTTTTGAGAGATTGTGAGGTTACATGGACTTCCAAGTAGTGTCACTTCCAATAGAGATACAAGGTTCAAGTAGGACGTTTTTGGAGGATACTTTGGAATAATATGGCTTCCAAGTTGATGTATAGTTAAGCATATCATCCACAAATAGGAAGATAGACCGATGTGGTTAACGAGAGTCTTGAGTGGAAAAAAATTGGCCTAGTGGGGTTTGGTTTTGGCCCAAGTTGAATTCTCTTAAAACGATTCAATCAATTAGTCTTTGGGAAAGAGTTTGTTTCAGGTTATTTATGGTAGGTATCCAAAGGGAGTTGTGGATTTGTCAAAGGGTGTTGTGGATTTGGTTGCATGATTATTCATAAATTCCATGTATAGCGACCAACTCCTTATAGTGGAGTAGAAGGGAGAGATTTATTTCTGTGTCCACAACCACTTGAGCACTATTGGCAAAGTAGATTGTCAGCGAAAAGATCTTCCACACACAAACCACTTGAATCAGTTCCGATTATCTCTCTCATGACGACGATGATTATTAAGAAATGACATCAACACTCTGAGCCTATTAGGTGGAGAATCCAAGTCAGCAGAATCCTTTACGAGTTTTTGGGATTTACCTTGTTTACCATATACCTTTGAAGTAGAAGAAGAGACCCATAAGAGATGAGTTTACTGCATGAATGGCATCATTTTTCCATAGTTGAAGCTAGATAGAACCATTAACCTTTAAAGAGGAACCCATCTCAACCCCAACTAGTTCTAGAAACATAATCTCAAAACCTCTGGCAGAGACACGTATAAAAGAGAAAGCAGAAGAATACACTCCAAGACGCAAAACAACTACCTTCAATTATATAATTACTTGAGATAATATGAGAAAGGAGGCGAAGACTATAATATGAGGAAGGAGACTAAGCCTATATGGATCATTATATATTTTGTCATCTATTTTGGTACTTTATGGGTAGAAAAATTGGAGGAATTGGCTTGTAGGGCCCATTTTAGGGATAGTTACTAGTTTGGTGATTTGGGGTCTAGAACCTTCCAAAATCAATTTGATGCATCAAATTGACACTCTTTGGGCTAAAAAAATTGCAAGCATAGCTCTCAACTCCTTGAGGCTATTCTACAAACTGAAAGATTTCCAACTATGTGAAAATTGCCTCAATCAAAGTTCATATGTAGAAGTTAGGACTCTCACAAGTTGACCTACCCTATGACCACCATAGTACCTAGTGCATGCCAAGGCAACATGTCCATTACTCACATTTGGGGCTAGTCATGTGTGGACTTTCAAAAAGATTCTAGAGGGTTCAAAACCCTAATCCTAACCCTAGACAATGATACTATGTTAAATAGAGGGTCGTTAGGAAGAGAAGGGGTTCCATTCTTTTAGTATTGTTATTTTTCCATAGTTGAGCAGAGCATCTAGGAGTGGGTTATTAGAGCATAACAAAGGAGGTAAGAGATTTTGTAATAGCAATTCAACCCACACTTTCCAAGGCAACTCTGTAGAGAGTGCCCCTTTCTTTACACTTGCATTTCTTAACTAAAGAAAAGAGAGAATAGCATAAGCCTCACTTTCTAGTCGGGTTTTTCCCGTATCATGTTTCATATGTCACATATAATGTTTATTTGTGTGGATGGTGTGTTCATTTGCTTGTTCTTTCATTTCGGTTTGGTTTCAGTTATTTCCAT
>JZKD02S1539762.1:142960-159397 GCA_000966675.3 Picea glauca | reverse complement strand
GGGAATTCATCTCTGTGCATCTTTCCTAATGCACATCCATCACAAGAAACTTTCTCATTCTTTAACATGGGAAGTCCTTCAACCATATTCTTTTTCTGTAATAACAATAAATCAGAATGATTGATGTGTCCATACCTTTGATGCCAAAGAATCTCTATTGGCATAGTGGCAGAAGTCGGTGCATGATGTGCTTTGCTGGTAACATCAAGTTTGTATAGACCTTTTACTCTGACTCTCGTTGCAACAATTCAGAAGTGGTCCAGCAGATCCTTCACTATGCAATAATTCTTGAAGAATTCAACCTTCAAGTTCTAATCTGTAATGGTGGACACAAAGATCAAATTTTTCTTTATTTCTGGCACATACACCAAATTGCGAATGTGACGAACAGTACCATTCGACAATGTCACAGGAATGTCTCCATATCCCTTGATCTGATGAGCATGGTCATCTCCAAGATATATGCTGGCACCATTCTGTGTTTCTTTGAAATTAGCATACCGATTTTTATTACAAGTCATATGTACTGATGCTCTGGAATCCACAAACCAGGCATCAGAATCATCCGTTTTAGCAGATAAAGCAATGTTAGACACAAACAGCCTAAGATCTCGTCAGTCAAAATTCGGGGGTTCATCAATATCATCACTAGCAATAAATAATCTGTGATCTTGATTTGAAGATTTTTCTGCATAATGACCTTAATGTGTTTTAGGTTTATTCTTAGCCTCATCACTTTTCTTCTTATGATAGTCTTTAACCATATGTCCAGGTTGACCACAATAAAAACAACTCTTAGACTCATTCCTATCAGATTGCATACCTTGATTTTGAGATTGTGTTCTCTGCGATGAACTGCCTCTCTGCCATGAACCGCCTCTCTGCCATGAACTGCCTCATCTGCCTCTTACTCCTGATCTCCCTCTCGCAGATCTATTATTTGACCATAGTGCCAAATTTTTACTCTGAGGCTTCAGATTCCCGCGCCTCTCTTCCTCTTGCAGCAAAATACCTGTCAATTCTTCAAACGTAGGAGGTTTCTCCCTTGTTGCAAGACCTGTTATGAACATATGATAATCTTATAGCATACCATTTAAGGTAATAGTCACTAGATCAGTATTGGAAACAGTTTCCCCTATATTTACTAGCTTGTCTTTCACCTCTTTAATGCGACCCAAAAATGAACTAACAAATTCATTTCCATTCATCTTAATGCCTAGAAATTTAGTTTTCAGGAACAAAATGTGATTTGTGTTGCTAGTTTCATACAATGCTTTAAGAGCTGTCCATGTTTCAGCAGAAGTTGTAGCGTTTCTAATATGTGGAATTATGTTATCTTTAACTGACATGTGCAACAATACCTTTGCCTTGTTTTCACGCTTCTCCCAGTCTTGGATCTGTGTTGTTGTCGCACTTGCAGCCGCATCGGGTTTCAGTTCAGTTCCATTTGCAATGTTCCAGACACCATAGCCCTCCATGAGCATATGCATCTTGAATTTCCAGTTAATGAAGTTCGATCCATCTAACTTGTTGGCTTTGTTGAGGTAGGTCTCTTCCAGAGGATTTGTCATCACTACAATTTAGTCTCTGCAAGTAAATCACCAAGGATATGCAACTTTCTGTCGAGTTTTCTCCTGAGCAGTTTGTCGCTCTGTCTTCGGATCCAAATATATTTCTATTGTCAACTTAAATCATGCATGCATCCACCTTTAAATCATACATGCATCCATGCATGCACCTTTAAATCATAACCCCCACTTTTAAACATCCACCTCAAAATTTCTTACCCACTTTAAGTATTAAAAAAAAATTCCTTAAAAGATACCTCCCTTTTTTGTTTTAATACGCATGCATGCATCCACTTTAATAATAATAATAAAGTGAATAACTCTTCCTTAAATTTAAAATACACATCCACTTTTATTTATTTAGCCATCCTTTAAACCTTTCATAAAATAATGAACCGTCCACTTAAACAAAGCGTATACCACTCATGCCATCCAAACTCCACGCATGCATCCAAAGTCTACTTTTCAAACTCACGCATGCATTCAAACTTTGCAAATGAGGATCGGCCTTACGCCATGCTCCAAGCTCACGCAACCTCTTCTACTTCGATTTGCTCACAGATCTTCCTCCACGCTCAAAGCCTCAACCTGCTCTCATGCAGGTATTCTCCAACTCGAATCACGGCTGCTCTCACGCAGGTATTCTCCAACTCGAATCGCGGCTCTTCTTATCCAGTCTGTGGGCCTCTTCTTCCATGCAACTCGAACCCACGCGGCTCTTCATGGATCAAGAACTTACTCAAATCTCACAAAACTCACGCTATCCACACTCTCTCCCTGTGGCTCTGATACCAAGATAAAATATACGAGGCAAACAACACGGTGAGGCTACGCTCACTTCTGTATTATTAAATGAAGACGGATTACATCCTTATATAAGAAAAGAATCTACCGAGTCGGTTACATGCAAACCAAAGACAACTATACTCTTAACTAAGAACTGACTCTTAACACGCCTACAACTGACTCTCACAACTGATGCTTATAACTGGCGCTTTCAACTGACATTTTCTCCATTATTTCCAAGTATAAGAGATCTGATGTGCACCCGAGAGACTCAAGTGGATTGTCACATAAATACTTATGTATACTAGGAGGAGTCAACCACATGGGCTACGGTTCACCCGACGTTATTCCCAACATGGGCTTCATTTCTCACCAATGATTGTGAGAAGAACATGGTCGGTGAGACTGGTGACCATAAGAACATATATGCCAAATGACCATGAAGTGAAAGTTAAAACAATTGAAAGGCGAGGCTCTTTTATAACAACTTCGAGATTTACAAAAATCCTAAAGCAATATTATTTTGGAATATGAAAGATTCTTATGGAATTTAACGAAGTACTGGAGGTTCAAAGGAAACATGTTATGATTTGAGGCAAACTCTTTTGATGGAAATGCTTGTGGATGATACAATTTTGATTTAGATTCCATTCAGATACCCCTGGTCGATATCCAGGGCATAAAACAAAAAAACTTGCATGGACTATTTATTGTTCTTGGAAGTAGAATGAGGATATTGTTGCATAAGAGACTAGAGAGTTGGAGGCAGGGGGTAGAATTTTTTTGTGTCTTCCAGTGTATGAGCTTATCATGAAAAACCAGGTGAAAGAAAGAATTGTTATTACTCATTTCAAAGATGGTGGAGGAAGACTACACTAGGTTTCATGCCATTCCTTGGGGAACTTTTACGTTTAGAGTTAAACATGGTAACTTAATTAGAGAGGATCATCCATCACCAGCTATTGAGAAAGTTAAATTTTCTGTGGTCTTTTTCATTCCATCTTTGATCACAATAATCGCTAATGAACCTGCAAACGCATTGGCTATGATTCGGGCTAAGTCCCAGGTGATCATTCTACAGGTCGTGTTCGTGTGAATCTAATTACTACGACTAATATTCATGCAATGTGACGCAACTGAGGCTCCCCAAATGTCCTGAAACTTCCCTTAACCATCAACTTAATAACACCGGAACTAATCGCTTAATCTTCACTGACTCAACTAGAGAAGTTCACGCCATACCAAAAGAGTTCCTAAGATGGCCTCTGGTTCACATTGGAGGAGTTCCCACTAACTTCTCTAGTACACACTGGAAGAGTTCCTACAAACAACTCCAAAATAGGACAAGACCCTACCAAAATGTCATTCATATTTTGGCCATAACTTTTGGCCCTGAATCTTGTTTCATGCATTCCTTATATAATTGGAAAGGTATTTCCAAGATCTACAACTTTCTAGTTATATGTTTTGAGAAATTACTCACCAATTGTCTTCATTTTTCAGGATTAAAATCTGGCACCTTATCAACAACCTCGGAGAACACAACAACTCAACCGTGAGCAAAGGAATAAAAAACCGTACACTAACTCTTAATTAATTAATGTTTCAATTTTGTGGGTACATAGGATCAGTTTTAAGAGTTTATCTTGAGGTTAGTCTCAGGTCACTAATCTGTCGCATGATGAATGGTGCTAGGTACCAGTGTCGAAGGGAGGTCATACTTAGCATCCTCTCATGTGGTCTACAACCAAAAATGATAAAGAATTAAAAATGGAAGCAATTATCGCAACAGTTGGAAGTAGTGAAGCAAATAAAACTTAAACGACTAAGGAAAGAGTCTAAACCCTATGATGATTGGATTCCCCATTGTCTAAGCCCACCCTTACGGTGGATGAGGTGCACCATAATTAGAATCTACGATGGTCCACCAACACTAAATGACAGATTCAAAATGTAACTATTGTCCTTTCTCTTTCATAAGTATGAACGAGATAAGGATAAAATTTTGTAAATGAAAAGTCCCGAGAGAAGGAGAAGGCCAAGAGTCATATAAAACTTAAATAAATACGAGGATTGTATCCAAGGGAGAGGCTTTTTCACTCTTCAAGCATTGTACATTTTATGAACTATTTTGGGAATACACTGTTAACTAAAATTGGAGAGCATTCCTTAGGGATTTCATGTACTATTACTAAAACGTTTAATGAGGAGAAGTCAGTTTGGCCAAGAAATTTTCTAGAGAGCTTTGATTTTCGTGTTGGACATATTGTGGACTATTCCTTTGTGTTTTCTCAACACTTGGGTTGTGTAAGAATGTACTCCATATTGTAGACTATTCTTATGTATGATGGTTGCATTCTTATTTATGTTATTCAAAGAATGCTTGTCTAAATTTGTGGGCATAGAACCATAAATGATTGTTCAAATGCTAGACTATTTTATATTTGTTGTTGTTTATTCATGTTGATGTCTTTGCTTCATGTGAACCATTTATCGGGCCCTCGATAGGAAAATTGTTGGTTCTAAGTCTACTTTTTGGTTACCTTAGTTTATTCTAGATGCATGCATCTTAAATTAGCTACATTTCATTCTTTAGCTTAGGAAATGTTCATCGGTGGACTGGGATACAATTGGTAAAACCAAAACTAGAAGTGGTTGTCAAGCCAAAATCTGAATGGGATCCCTATTCCAAATGGTGAGAGTTCTAATTGGAACTTCTTATCGGGGGTAACCCCTGCTATTGACAAAGAGTGATTTTTCCCCTGCCAAAAGAATTGGCACTAGAAGGAGGGTTGGATGACAAGCCTGCCCATGTGGAGTCATTTCACTTAACTCTTAACCATCCCATGGCTCCTCTTCATATCTCTGTATGAGATAACCCTTTGAGTCTCTTGAGACCCACCGAGCACATCTCAACCAAGACATTTAATCTCTTGTCAAACCCCAAATTCGATGGTGAAGGGCATGTATTTGCATTCACGCATCTTAATCGATTTAACATCACTGAAACTGAAGATTTTCCAGGACAATGAAATATGTCAATTGTTTATCCTCACATTTGAAGGGAGAATTAAAGCCTAGTCCTCACATTTGAAGGTTGAACTAAAGCCTGGTTTAGGATATTTCCAGCAAAACCGATTCATAGTTGGAAACAATTCATTAAAATATTTATCTATGCTCATGTAAGTTATGTTTATCATGAACTCTTTAATGAACTTACAAAATTCTGCAGGCTCGAAAATGAATCCATGGATGATTTTTTTCTAAGAATTATGCAAATTTGTTGTAGATTTCTTGAAAATGACAAACCCTCAAACCATGAAATCTTGGGTTGGTTTTTCTATCTTGTATATATTCCTAAAGATTGTGATGAGGACGATCAAATCATCTCTCATTCACAAGATTTAGACTTGATCATTAAGGATAAGGGGTACATGGTCTTTAACCAACACTCCGACATAGCTATGTGGGAATCTTTATCAGAAATATTAAACCCCGTAGCCCCAGAGTGTGAACCATCTACTGTCTCCCCTTCAGAAATTCATGAACATACTTTGGTTTGTTACAAATCTCCTATTGAAGAGATCCCATCATTTTGAGAATCTGAAGATCTTCATTCTCTTGATACAAATTTGTTTGATATTAATCATTCACATAAGCATCCACATGTTTATCATGCAGTGCAATATTTACATTACTCTTACAATGAAACATTGAATGGTGAGCCAAAATAACACAATTTATCGGCTTTGATCGATCAAACACTCATCCTTAATGACAATCTATCTGGGATGTACAACATCAAAAGTCCTTCGTAATATGAATTTTTGGAACATGCTAAATAACAATTTAATCATGATGACCATGTCTTCGATGATTTTTCTATTCCATAATTAAATGTGAGCACCAACATATCATTCGTTGATCCTGTGCAATATGAAATTTCTTATCCTAACACACATATGTTAACAACAAAAAATTTAATATATGCAGAGAAAAATGAATTTGTGGATCCCCATGAAGAAATCTCAGCAAATAACATCTCATCATCATATGAAGGACAAGAAACATTGCTCTGATCCAAGAAACACCATCACCTAAACCTACTCTAGAATCACGTGTTAATCCTCAGGGCCAGATGTATTACTCATCCTTGGATTATATCTCAATACGCTGGCACTCCTCACATGTTTTTTATGATGTTATAAGAGAAGGTTTGGATTCATGTTTCACTCAATGTTTCTCTCTAACTATCAACTATCATCTCTCCTCTTAGAATCTAGGGTTTGTTAAATGTGGACCCAAAGGGATTTGCCTAGATAATGAGGAACTTCAGTTTCAACAAATGATTATGTCAGGTTGTTATTGTCTTACTTCAATCCCTTGAATGAATGATGCCACTCACACTGAGACTCTTTCACAAGGAATATTGCACACAAATTTCATTTATGTGTTTCATCAGGTATATCACTCAATTTTGATTCCCTTCCAACATCCCTATGCTAATCATTGTAAAATTTTTGATAGGATTAAGTTTTGGTTGGAGGAATCCTACCTGTCTACATTTCCCATGAACCATAACACTTCCAAATTTAATATGTTGGGTGGATATTTGCTTGATTCAATTATTCCATTCTTTTATCCCTCATTGCTCCATTTTCTGTAGATGACTTCTGATTAGCGTGCAGTTGTACGTTTGGAGGTACTTAATGGACTACACGGGTATTATTCTTTCACTTAGTCTTCTTTCAGCCAGTGTAGGATATAGTAGGAATAGGATTAGCATAGTTCTTTCACTTCCCTTATGATATCATAGTTTAGTTGTTTGCTTCCTTTTTCGTTTGTATAGCGTAGATTTTGGTTTTTCTTGGTTTCTTCAATAAAGACCACCAACTGTTGTTAGTTTAGTTTGCAATTTGTGATGGATTGCCTTAGTTTAAGTTTCTTTTCATCAAATCTTTCTTCTTTTTATTTGATGCTTTTATTATTTTTTTGGCTAAAATATTGGCTTAACCTTGGTTTCCGTCCATCTTCATGAGGAAACCATGCACAAGAATTATTTGAAAAGTTCAATTGCAAGATTCACTTGTTTCAGTAGCATTCACTCTGATGTTGATAGTTGGACAATTGTTCATCCTAAGATGTTGAAAGAATATTTTTTCACAGATACTTTACAACTTACCCAAGATGGAAACTAGGTTGACAGAATCACATTGGTTGTTCACAACCTTATTTGGGATGGTGTCTATTGAGCAGAATTTATTGAAATGTTTTTTGCTCTATGGTAGAGGGTGTTCCTGAAACTTTCAATGCATTTATCCTTTTCCCAGTCTTAAAATATGTTTTCAATCATGGGGGAAAGTAATAGTGTACTTCAGATATAGCATACACCTCGAGGAACAAAGCATCAAGTTTTAGTTCCCATATGATGATTCAAGCTCAATGATATCTAATCTCAAAGATACTGATCAACCAAATTTTGTTACCCAAGGAGGAACTTCCATTCGACAAACCAACACTCAAGCTATGTCTACTCTTCCTCTCTACTGAAATCTTGGCAATAGGAGATGGTACAAGTACACGATTGGGACTATGGTTAACTAAGCATGTCACACTACAGAATAAGTTTTAGGGCTGGGAGACGTAGAGACTGCTTGAAGATCCTGCAAGACCAAAGCAAAGCAATCTGGTGGAAAATGAATTGGAACTTTTGGCCATCCCTTACCCCATGAAACATGAGGATGTAGAGATGAAATACAAGTTTCCATAAAATCATGACGAAGAATGCAATTCTCAGTTAGCTCTAGAAACAGATCCAATCTAAATGAAAATGATGTGCATATATTCTTTCACATGGATTAGTATTATCAAGAGGTTGTAAAATTCTTGTCGAATGGAATGCATGATCATCCTTAAAGCTTCTAGAAACACTCAATTTATGATATATGTCTCAATTTACCTTCATTGCTAACTGTATATCTTCAATCGTCATTTATCTAATCTTTCACTTTTCAGTTGCAACAAATTTTGGGCCGAGTTCATCTCCTAATTCCTAATACTTCTCTTCTCATTCTTTCTTCATAATTTTTTCCATGATTTTTTTTGTCTTGTGATTCCCAATTATATTTGATGACATACAAACCTCTCACCTATGTCTGTATTTTAAATGAAACACCTTCGCACTGGAACCAAGCTCAGGTCATCTTGCATCTCTTTCCTAGCTCATGAGTTGAACTAGGGGGTCTTTGTTTGAATATAAATCATGATTGTTTTGAAATATTGTGACAATAGTCAAACCATCACTTAACACATTGGTTAATCAATGGCCATCCTTGCACATTGGTTGGTGAGAAGATCCTATGTAACAGAGAAACCATCCGCACATTAAGTAGATTCTCGTGTGGAAGGTGAAGTATTAAAGTCTAAAGGATGAAAACCAAAAGGGATAAATTTATATAGCCAGGTGTAAAAAATATTCAAATAAATCTCAATAGCTAGCAATCATCCCCTATTAGGCTAAAAGGACACCACTTTCCCCATCTATCGAATGTTAAGCATACACTAAATAAACCAAGAAGGAATATAAAGGAAAGTTTGACCAGACTAGGGGACATGCATATATCTCCACCAGGGCTATGGACGCTCGTTGGCAGTGAAGAAAGGTTTGTGATGCCATGGTGACTCCATCGGGGATATGGACACTCACAGGAAATGGAGCAACACTTGCAATATATCTATATATGCACTTGGTAAAAAAACTTTATTTATCCCAAACCTATATCATCCCAATGATAGAGATACCAACCTAAATAATCGGCGCAGTTTAAGGAAATAGATATCACCATAATTTGTCCTATATTTACAACATATGAGCCTCAATAGAAGGCATGCAAGAATCAACAGTGAGCCCACCATAGTGAAATATTTTAAGTAATTGTTGCACATTTTTTCCAGAATTTATGATCTTAAAAGTAATTATATGACCCTCTACATTTTCTACTTATCATTTAGGAAAGACTAGTAAAGGTTTTGGCTTCACCTAGTGTGTCACCATTTTTTGCTCGTGCACAACAAATTCCCTATTTTCTTCTCTTATCTTTTATCTAAGAGAAGAAATTGGGCCCCCCTTCAATTTTTTCTATTGTAAATCCTATCAGTCTCTCTCAACCATGCAAACAAAAAAGATCAAGTATTTATTCCCACTCTCCATACTTTTCCATTTTCCACATCTCTTCAAATCACTCTAACCCATTGATACACATTTCAACGAGTTCTCCCTTCCTCAACCAATACATAACGTACCGAAGAACAAACTCTTTCCTCCATCGACATAGCCAATATCGACGCACTAGTGATTTCTTCGTCGATACATCAACCATCTTCCTCTAAACTTGGTTGATACGCCAAAGCACTTCCGCTAAACCTCATTGACACACATCTTTATCACTGTTGTATTTCGCATGATCAATGTCGACACTGGAAATGTTCACACCATTATCTTCACCGTGCACATGCCTTTTACCGAATGACTTCCTTCCACATTCGTCGATACATCACATATCGAAAGTGCTCCTCCCTTTCTCTCTAATACACTGCATATTGGTGAGGTTCGTCTCTTCCTCATTGATGCATTTATTGTTGATGAGTGTCCCTCTTCTATTATTAATGCATGAGCAGAAGGATGCCAGTATCTCATCTACAATCAACACATCAACAATGCCCTTATTTCTCTCATCAATATTGACCTTATGAGAAAGACACACCTTCATCCTGAATCCTATCTTATCCTCCTCCAACTCAGATCCTTCTCATTGTGCTCGTCAGTCATCGTCCTAACATTTTCGATGACTAAGATCTCCATGCCTAAATGGATAACTGATAATTGATACCTATCACGCCTGATTTGCCTCATGTTGTAGTCCTAATAAAGTTTGTTTATGTTGCCAACAACTTTTATCGTTCATACTATACCAACTTATTTACTGTTTGCTTCTTCATTTTGTGACTAAACCATGATTGTGAAAGTGTCTTCTAGAATTAGATTGATCAACCACAACATTTGAAGGTCTTGATGTCTTTTCTTCATGTGAACCATTTCTTAGGCCCTCAACGGGAGCATTGTTGGTTCTATGTCTACTTTTTGGTTACCTTATTTTAGTCTAGCTGCATGCTTATTAGATTAGTTGCATTTCATTCTTTAACTTAAGAAACCTTCATCGGTGGACCAGGCTAGAATTGGTAAAACCAAAACTAGAAGTGGTTGTCAAGCCAAAATATGAATGGGATCCCTATTCCAAATGGTGAGAGTTCTAATTGGAACTTCTTATTGGGGGTAACCCCTACTATTGACAAAGGGTAATTTTCCTGTTGGGTATGTGTTATATTCTTTGCATGTGTGTGTGTGTGTGTGTGTGGGTGCGTCAGATACGACAGCTGCGTCTGGGCGGTTTTTGCTATTTTTAGCGGATTTTTCTATTTTTAGCGGATTTGTAAATTAATCCTGGATTAAGGGATTAGGGTTTTGGTATCTACGGAATACCTAAAAACATTGTATATATTGTATGGCGAATGGTGAAATTGGATATAATGAAAATAAGAAAGGTTTTCCCGGTTGAGGGTTTCCTGTATAAAATATCTGTGTACTATGTGTATGAGCCATTGATTAATTTCTATATTGCTTAAGAATCTATATGCATTTCTTTAATTCGCAGGTTTAAAACTTACATTTCCCCCCGTCAAAAGAATTGGCACTAGAAGGAGGTTTGGATGACACGCCTACCCATGTGGATTCATTTCACTTCACTCTTAACCATCCCATGGCTCCTCTTCATATATGTGTATGAGATGACCCTTTGAGTCTCTCGAAACCCATCGAGCACATATCAACCAAGACATTTAATCTCTTCTCAAACCCCAAATTCGATGGTGAAGGGAATGTCTTTGCATTCATGCATCTTAATCGATTTAACATCACTTGACATAATCTTAAGATTGTCCAGGACAATGAAATATGCCAATTGTTTATCCTCACATTTGAAGGGAGAATTAAAGCCTAGTCCTCACATTTGAAGGGAGAATTAAAGCCTAGTCCTCACATTTGAAGGTTGAATTAAATCTTGGTTTAGGATATTTCCAGCGAAATCGATTCATAGTTGGAAACAATTCATGAAAATATTTATCTCTGCTCATGTAGGTTATGTTTATCATGAACTCTTTAACGAAATTACAAAAATATGCAAGCTCGAAAATGAATCCATGGATGATTTCTATCAAATAATTATGCAAATTTGTTGTAGATTTCTTAAAAATGACAAACCCTCAAACCATGAAATCTTGGGTTGGTTTTCCTATCTCATCGATATTCCTAATGATTGCGAACAATATGATCAAGTCATCTCTCATTCACAATATTTAGACTTGATCATGAAGGATAAGGGGTACATGGTCTCTAAACAACACTGAGACATAGCTATGTGGAAATCCTTATCAGAAATATTAAACCCCGTAGCCCCAGAGTGTGAACCATCTACTTCCTCCCCTTCAAAAATTCATGAACATACTTTGTTTTGTGACAAATCTCCTATTGAAGAGATCCCATCATTTTCAGAATCCAAAGATCTTCATTCTCTTGATACAAATTTGTTTGATGTTAATCATTCACATAAGCATCCACATGTTTATCATGCAGTGCAATATTTACATTACTCGTACAATGAAACATTATATGACAAGCCAAAATAACAAGATTTCTTTGCTTTGATCGATCAAACACTCATCCTTAATGACAATCTATCCGGGATATACAACGTTGAAAGTCCTTCAAAATATGAATTTTTGGAACATGATAAATCACAATTTAATCATGATGACTATGATTTTGATGACTATTTTTTATGTTCCATAATTAAATGTGAGCACCAACATATCATTTGTTGATCCTGTGCAATACAAAATTTCTTATCCTAACACATATATGTTAACAACAAAAAATTTAATATATGCAGAGCACAATGAATTTGCGGTTCCCCATGAAGAAATCTCAGCAAAGAACANAACATGATAAATCACAATTTAATCATGATGACCATGTCTTTGATGACTATTTTTTATGTTCCATAATTAAATGTGAGCACCAACATATCATTCGTTGATCCTGTGCAATACAAAAAAAATTATCCTAACACACATATGTTAACAAAAAAAAATTTAATATATGCAAAGCACAATGAATTTGTGGTTCCCCATGAAGAAATATTAGCAAAGAACATCTCATCACCATATGAAGGACAAGAAACATCGCTCAAATCCAAGAAACACCATCACCTAAACCTACTCTAGAATCACATGTTAATCCCTAGGGGCAGATGTATTACTCGTCCTTGTATTATATCTCAATACTTTGGCACTCCTCACATGTTTTTTATTATGTTATAGGAGAAGGTTTGGATTCATGTTTCACGCAATGTTTCCCTCTAACTATCAACTATCATCTCTCCTCTTAGAATCTAGGGTTTGTTAAATGTGGACCCTGAGGGATTTGCCTAGATAAAGAGGAAATTTAGTTTCAGCCAATGATTATGTCAAGTTCTCATTGTCTTACTTCAATCCCTTGAATGAATGATGACACTCACACTGAGACTCTCTCACAAGGAATATTGCACACAAATTTCATTTATGATTTTCATCAAGTATATCACTCAATTCTGATTCCCTTCCAACATCCCTATGCTAATAATTTTAAATTTTGTGATGGGATTAAGTTTTGGTTGGAGGAATCCTACCTGTCTACATTTCCCATGAACCATAACACTACCAAATTTAACATGTTGGGTGGATATTTTCTTGATTCAATTATTCCAATCGTTTATCCCTCATTGCTCCATTTTTTGTAGTTGACTTCTAATGAATGTGCGATTGTAGGTTTAGAGTTACTTAATGGACTACACTGGCATTATTCGTTCACTTAGCCTTCTTTCAGCCAGTGTAGGATAGAGTAGGAATAGGATTAGCATATTTATTTCACTTTCCTTGTGCTATCATAGTTTAGTTGTTTGCTTCCTTTTTAGTTTGTATAGCATAGATTTTGGTTTTTCTTGGTTTCTTCAATAAATATCACTAACTGTTGGTTGTTTAGTTTGCAGTTTATGATGGATTGCCTTAGTTTAAGTTTCTTTTCATCAAACATTTCTTCTTTTCATTTGATGCTTTTCGTTCTTGTTTGAATAAAAGATTGGCTTAACCTTGGTTTTCATCCATCTTCATGAGGAAACCATGGACATTAATTATTTGAAAAGTTCAATTGCAAGATTCAATTGTTTCGGTAGCATTCACTATGACATTGATAGTTCAACAATTGGTCATCCTAAGATGTTGAAAGAATATTTTTTCAGAGATACTTTACAGCTTAGCCAAGATGGAAATTGGGTTGATAGAATCACATTGGTTGTTCACAACCTTATTCAGGATGGTGTCTATTGAGAAGAATTCATTGAAATGTTTGTTTCTCTATGGTAGAGCGTGTACCTGAAACTTTCAATGCATTTATCATTTTCCAGGTATTAAAATATGTTTTCAATCATGGGGCAAAGTAATAGTGTACTTTACATATAGCATACATATCTAGGAACAAAGCATCAAGTTTCAGTTACCATATGATGATTCCAGCACAATGATATCTAATCTCAAAGACACTGATCAACAAAATTTTGTTACCCAAAGAGGAACTTCCATTCGACAAACCAACACTCAAGCAAAGTCTACTCTTCCTCTCTGCTGAAATATTGGCAATAGGAGATGGTACAAGTACACGATTGGGACTGTGGTTAACTAAGGATGTCACACTATAGAATAAGTTTTAGGGTTGGGAGGCGTAGAGAGTTCTTGAATATCCTGCAAGACCAAAGCAAAGCAATCTAGTGGAAAATGAATTGGAACTTTTGGCTATCCCTTACCCCATGAAACACAAGGATGCAGAGATGCAATATAAGTTTTCATAAAATCATGATGAAGAATGCAATTCTTAGTCAGCTCTAGAAACAGATCCAATCTAAATGAAAATGGTGTGCATATACACTTTCACATGGATTAGTATTATCAAGAGGCTGTAAAATTCTTGTCGAATGGAATGGATGATCATCCTTAAGGTTGCTAGAAACACTCAATTCATGATATATGTTTCAATTTACCTTTATTGCTAATTGTATATCTTCAATCATCATTTATCCAAGCTTTCACTTTTCAATTGCAGCAAATTTTGGGCCGAATTCATCTCTGAATTCCTAATACTTCTCTTCTTGTTCTTTCTTCATCATCTTTTCCCTAATTTTGTTTGTCTTATGATTCCCAATTATATTTGATGACATGTAGACCTCTCACCTANTTGATCCTGTGCAATACAAAATTTCTTATCCTAACACACATATGTTAACAACAAAAAATTTAATATATGCAAAGCACAATGAATTTGCGGATCCCCATGAAGAAATATCAACAAAGAAAATCTCATCACTATATGAAGGACAGGAAACATCGCTCAAATCTAAGAAACACCATCACCTAAACCTACTCTAGAATCACATGTTAATCCCTAGGGGGAGATGTATTACTCATCCTTGTATTATATCTCAATACTATGGCACTCCTCACATGTTTTTGATGATGTTATAGGAGAAGGTTTGGATTCATGTTTCACGCAATGTTTCCCTCTAACTATCAACTATCATCTCTCCTATTAGAATCTAGGGTTTGTTAAATGTGGACCCAGAGGGATTTGCCTAGATAATGGGGAAATTTAGTTTCAGCCAATGATTATGTCAGGTTCTCATTGTCTTACTTCGATCCCTTGAATGAATGATGACACTCACACTGAGACTCTCTCACAAGGAATATTGCACATAAATTTCATTTATGATTTTCATCAAGTATATCACTCAATTTTGATTCCCTTCCAACATCCCTATGCTAATAATTTTAAATTTTGTGATGGGATTAAGTTTTGGTTGGAGGAATCCTACCTGTCTACATTTCCCATGAACCATAACACTACCAAATCTAACATGTTGGGTGGATATTTTCTTGATTCAATTCTTCCAATCGTTTATCCCTGATTGCTCCATTTTTTGTAGTTGACTTCTAATGAATGTGTGGTTGTAGGTTTGGAGTTACTTAATGGACTACACTGGTATTATTCGTTCACTTAGCCATCTTTCAACTAGTGTAGGATAGAGTAGGAATAGGATTAGCATATTTATTTCACTTTCCTTGTGCTATTATAGTTTAGTTGTTTGCTTCCTTTTTCATATGTATAGCATAGATTTTGGTTTTTCTTGGTTTCTTCAATAAAGATCACTAACTGTTGGTAGTTTAGTTTGCAGTTTATGATGGATTGCCTTAGTTTAAGTTTCTTTTCATCAAATATTTCTTCTTTTCATTTGATGCTTTTTGTTTTTGCTTGAATAAAAGATTGGCTTAACCTTGGTTTTCATCCATCTTCATGAGGAAACCATGGACATGAATTATTTGAAAAGTTCAATTGCAAGATTCAATTGTTTCAGTAGCATTCACTATGACATTGATAGTTGGACAATTGGTCATCCTAAGATGCTAAAAGAATATTTTTTCAGAGATACTTTATAGCTTAGCCAAGATGGAAATTAGGTTGATAGAATCACATTGGTTGTTCACAACCTTATTCAAGATGGTGTCTATTGAGAAGAATTCATTGAAATGTTTGTTTCTCTATGGTAGAGGGTGTGCCTGGAACTTTCAATGCATTTATCCTTTTCCCAGTATTAAAATATGTTTTCAATCATGGGGGAAACTAATAGTGTACTTTACATCTAGCATACATCTCTAGGAACAAAGCATCAAGTTTCAATTACCATATGATGATTCCAACACAATGATATCTAATCTCAAAGATATTGATCAACAAAATTTTGTTACCCAAAGACGAACTTCCATTCGACAAACCAACACTCAAGCGAAGTCTACTCTTCCTCTCTACTGAAATATTGGCAATAGGAGATGGTACAAGTACACGATTGGGACTGTGGTTAACTAAGGATGTCACACTATAGAATAA
>JZKD02S1539762.1:97748-110692 GCA_000966675.3 Picea glauca | reverse complement strand
CATTTACCTTCGGTATGAGAGTGATAAAAGTTGAATTTAAATTCTGATTGGCTTCACCCATAATTCGCACTTCTTCAATAGCCTCCAGTAAATCATTTTCTACCAAATAAAAGAAAGAAATATAAAATTCAATGGTCCATCCATCGGGGCCCGAGCTTTTTTCTTTTGCTAAACCTTTTAAAAATCTAAGAACCTCCTCCTTCGTTACATCCGCTTCAAGTAGGGTGATTTCCTCATCCGTTACCATGCGCGGAAACTTCCTCACTAGATCAACCTGTTCCAAAATCACATTTTGAGTGGATTCTTTATAAAAAGTATTGAAATACCTTTTTGCTTCCTTCTTAATTGCCTCCTGGCCCTGTAAAACCTGGTGTTGATCATTCTTAATTTCCCACAGATGTTTTATATTGCACCGATAACTAGCATTGTGTCCATGTCGCCTTACTCTTTAGGCGCCAACGTTTCTCCTCTTCCATTAGCAATCGGTTTCGGTCCGCTTCTAATTGTTTCAGTGGTGTATCCAGATATGAGTTAACACACAGATCCCTCCTTTGTTTTATGAGCAAAGTAATTTCTGATTCTAAATTTTCAATAATTCTTTTATCCTTATTTTTCTTTTCTGCAATCCACTCTTTGACCTGGGATTTTAGCTTTTTTAGCTTTCGGACCAATATGCTTTGTGCTCCTTCCACTCCAAAAACTTGATGTTCGCACCAAACTGATCTGAATAACACCCCAAGAGACTCTTCCCGCTAACATCCCTAATTGAATTTAAATGGGTATGTTATATCCTTTTGACCATAATCCATTTGGAATAAAACTGGAGCATGGTCTGAAATATATGGGTGTTCAACCCATGATCTATACCTTACCCCGTCTCCAAGAAGAGATTTAGAGACATAGACTCTATCCAGTTGCTTCTGTATTCCCTGCCCACTACTCCTGCCATTTCACCAAGTTGTCGCTAAATCTGTAAGTTGTATATCCACTAAGTGAAGATTTGCAAACAGATCCTTGAAAAATCTGGCAAGTGGATCGCTTAGGGCCCCAACACCCCAGACTTCTTCTGAGCTTGTAGTAAAGTTCATATCCCCTGCAATAATGAGTGATTCCATAGATAATAGTCCTTTGGCTTCCACCTTTTCCCAAAAGAGTCTGCACCCTGAGCATGGGCCATAAGAGTTAATAAAGAAAATCTGACTCTTGTCTGGGTTATGAATACCTGTCAAAAAGATACCACCTACACTAAGGAAAGGTTGAAAATCAAATATGATCAGATTCCATGTAGCCAATAGACCACCTGACTTCCCTACAGAGCTCACAACACTGACCATCCAAGAAGGACAAAGAGAACATAGAAATTTTATGGCCTTTTCCTCCTCCACTAGTGTTTCTTGGAGAAATATAATGTTTGGCTTCGTAGCGTCCAGAGTTCTATGAAGAGAAGGAAATTTTAGGGGGCCTCCTACCCCTCTGATGTTTAGGGAGAGGAGAATCATGACTTAGCCCTGGCAAGGGCTTTCATGCCTCTAAGAGCCCCTGAGTCAATGGTAGAATCCAAAGACGAAACATTGATTGTAGAAGACTGCCCTAACTTCTTGCGGGCACTATGAGTCTTCAGCGGAGAGAGATCTAACCCCAGACCCCTAGACCAGGCTAAAGTATTCCCTGGACAGTTACTAGAACCGGGCTGAGGTTGACAAGGTCCACCAGTGGATAACCCCGTCTATGCCACCATCCCCTGATAGGTAGGGAGTGGCTTGGGAGAACCCGAGACACACCGGATAGAAGACAAGGAAGATTTGTTCAATAGGTCTATAGAAGCCAAACCACCAGGTGATAAAGGGTTTGATAAATCCTAGGAGAGTTGTGAACAAGGAGCATCCGGGGTGAGTACTTCTATGACAGGAGGAACTATCGATGGGGCAGGTTTTGAAGTAGATGGGGTATCTTTATCCCCAGAAGCCTCCAAAGGGGAAGCAACAATGTCCTCTTGAGACATTGTTTTCAACAATACAGAGTTCTCCAAAAAGTCTCTTTCCCAAGCCGAAAGTTTACGATAAAGGTTAGGATAGAAGGAGCGAATCTTACCAATGAGTGAGCCAATCGAAACCACGTCCTCACCAGTAACCGCTTCCAGCCCATCATCTACCTCTTCGTCCATATACAAGTCACTAGAGTGGACTTCTGGATGATCTTCCATCCCCCCTACTTCAGCACAATAAGAAAAATCAGTTTTGAGATGTCTCGTTTGGTGAAAGAGAGAGCACTTGAAAGGTATTCCCTGATAATCTAACCGTTGCAAAAAATCTTGACCTCGCCATTCCAATTCCAAGGATTCCATGAGTCCAGCATGAATGTCGACCTCGACAAGTACCCTTTCCATCCTTTTGTCCCGGGCATTTAGGCTATGTTCATCAACTTTTAGGAAGCGACCAAGGATGTTCCCAATAACCATCAACACCTATTTATTCCAAAGGTTGAGAGGAAGCCCTGGGAGCAGAACCCAGATATGCCACAAACTAAAATACTCAATGGCAAGGTCGAAACCCACACGCCATCTTTTGAGCATTAAACTACCACCTTCAAAGTCCCAGAAACGGGACATAATGATGTCAACGTCTTCTGGAGAATTGAAAACTAAACCAAACCAGCCTTGGGGAAGGGTCCAGAAAACTAGCACATAACATAGTAAAGTGTTTCAGTGTGTCACATACCCACTACAACAAAAATAAAAAATTTTCTCTTCCTCAAAGGATAGAATCCCTGAATTCCTACGGGGGCCTAGCACAAGCTAGCTCTTCCCTTATCCACCTCCATGTGATCATTGGTTATGACCACAGGCCAAGCCAAGAGGCTCCTTTCGCATTTCGCAACTCATGTAAGAGAGTCAAGTCTTTCGACTCTTCAAACCCCAAAACCCAAAATCTTACCTTTGATGAGATCGACGATTGCGAACCCCCCCCTGATACGACAGCCCTGGCCGTATTGGGATTTCGGTAACCGGGAGTTCGAAATGCAGCGACCCAAACCATTGGTCACTCCATTCCCCGAACTCCGATATCCGAGTTCTTGTATGAGATTCAATGATCCTCAATGATTTGGATCAAACGGTCCAGGTCTTTTCGGAGTTTCGTGAACCAGGAGTTCACGATGCAGCAACTCCAAATCTCTTGTCACTCCAATCCTCGAATTCTGATATGGGATTTTGTGTATGAGATCAACGACCCTCATTGATCTGGATCTAATGGTCACTATCCCTCCTAAGCTTAAGGGTGTTGAAAGACACTCAGTCTTAATCGTGCATCGGGGTTTCGTATACCTGGATTTCGTGACTTGCGAAGACGAGGAGTCTTGTCCTCTGGTTTCTCGGATGCCAAAGCACTGAAACGTACTCACTCTAAACCGGCTCATCCACAGAGCACATCAGGGTTTTGTATGCCTGGATTTCGCGACTTGCGAAGGCGAGGGGTCTTGCCCTCTAGTTTGCCGGATGTCGAAATGACGAAACTTATTCACACTAAACCAGCTCATCCACAGAGCTCATCGAGGTTTCGTATACCGGGATTTCGCGACTTGCAAAGATGAGGGGTCTTGCCCTCTAGTTTCTCGGGTGCTGAAACGTTGACTGGCATCCAGGTGTCCTGTGTCGATGGATGGTTCTAAATACTTCAGGACTTTCAGGACTACGTCAAGTCCACTCTCCTACCTATGCAAGGGTTAAGATCAACAGTCAATAGAGCTCTGACAGATCCTTGGATCTACGGTCCTGGATCCCATCGCTACTTGTGAAGGCTAAATGGGTCGAGGTATTAATGCCTTCGTTCCTTCCTCCAATCTAACGGTCGGGACAGACCTCATATCCTCCTAAAGGATCTCGTCCATTCATCTAGCAAACGAAAGGGTACTCTCTTTCAGTATTTGAAACTCGCTATCCTTCCTGAGCTTCGTCAGCTATGGAGGACTTGGGAGCTTTGCACTCTTTCTCTTGGACTTGACTCTTAGAAGAGTCTTCAACACAACTATTGTGCTCCTTCATCAAGGGGTTCTGGGGTTCTATTTAATCGCAGAGAGCCTGTGCATACCTGCTCTACCTCTCATGAGCCCAACAAACTCCATCCTCCAAGGGACTTAGAATGACTAGGTGAGTAAACCATTGTACATGCAACTACGCCTAAGGTCAACGAGCTCAGAGTTCATGGCTCTAGCTTAAGACACTACAAAACTCAAGAGTTTATGAGAACAAGTCACGTCTGAGCCATATAATTCCTTACTTGCCTAATTATACAATCACGCAGAAATAGAAGGGATACAGTATATCCATTAAGCATTCATTTACATTCCTGAAGGCATACACAGTATAACCAATTCATACATAGTTACGGCTAAATTACACAGGGTAGGAAATCGCTTATCTATTATAGGTTGCCACCAACCAACTGACTGTGGGTGTTCAGTCAGAAAAGGTGGGTGGCCACCGATATCCACCTGGATCACTTAGCATGGTAATTCCTATTTTATGATTAATTACAAATTGGGGAAAACAGGGTATTACAATTCCCTCCCCCTTAAAGGAACACCGTCCTCGGTGTTCTTTCTCAAAAACACATGTCATGCCTTTCTCATTCAACCACTTCAGAAGTCTTGACCTTCATCCTCGGTCAGGTCCTTTTTCAGGATCTTAGTCTTTGTCATCTTCCTTCAATAATTCTTGGACAACAAGCACATTAATCACATTTTTGTGCAAAAACATCTTACTATTGTTCAAAATTCAAAAGGAAATTTTCATAATCTTAGCACAATACTTATCTGTGTAGTTTGTGGATTTGTATCCACATGGTAGTTTTGTTATCCATGGTCATTTATTTCCTTGACGTACCATTGGGTGCATGATTCCAATTTAGTAGTTCACAAGAGCTATCATGATTTCATCTTCCTTTCCAAGGTTTTTCAGCACGGGAAACTACCCACTGTATGCATGATCCCAATAGTTTACCAAAATTATTAAGGTCTCCTCTTCCTTGCGGTCACTCACCCTCCAGGCCTAGGCTCAGGCATCCCCTTCATTGTTATATAGTCCCTCGGGTGATCCATCTTGCCCTGCCAAGGTTTTCTCGCACAAGAAAATTTTAGAGACTCTATCGAGTCTTACAGTCGAGTTGTCCCTCAGACTTGCTCTGCCGAGGCGTACCTCCGACTTGTGTTACCTTAGCACAATAATTTTCAGGCGATCATGGCTTATCACGAGGTTTTCATGGCTCAATAGTAGCCATGTTCATCATATTCAGCTTTGACATCCCTCATCTGTCCTTTCTGGACATGTCTTTTCTTCTCACCTCTATCACAAGTATACAAAATTCATGAGACATCATTATAAATTCTAACTTTCAGAATTTTTATTGCAATCTTTCACCCACAGATTTTCCAATCTCACGATTTGTTTTCATATTTGTTCTGCACAGGAACCAGATTCATAATTATGGGACTATCCTTCCCATAACGGTTTGGCTCAGCAGGCAATTGGCCTTCCTTATGGGCTTACAATGCTGCCATATCCAAGATCCATTTGCTTCCTGCACTTTCAACTTCAATCGGGCAAACAAATTGTTAGCTTTTCCATGCATATACATTTTATTGCACCTTTTCAACATCGTCACAACAATTTCAGAATTGTGCATACTTAACAATTAAATTACTTTCTCAAAAAGGAAATACCATTCCTTGCAGTTTGGCTCATCAGGCAATCGGTATTTCCTATGGGCTTACCTCGCTGCCATATTCATGACCCTTTGCTTCCTACAATTCATTCTTTCCACAACCAAACAAACTGTTAGTCTCATCTCAACATACCAAGCTTTTCAAAACGTAATTCAACATTTCAAAGGGTTTTAACAGATGTGCCAATATCCATGGCCACATTCATACCCAAATGCACTCTTGCATTGATTTCAAGTTTGTCACACTTTATGACAGGTTATTGGCCATGGGGTGTTGGAATTTAACCAACCTTTTCCTCATATGGTTTATTCGTTTTCTTTCATTCTTACAATAGGACCATACTGCCTACTATAGGCCGATCACGATCCCAAATCTATAGACATGAACTCAAAATTTTCACATGAATGCCTTTACGCATTCCTTGATTGGTCAATGCATTCATGACATATCGGTTGATGAATTCTCCCAATGGTTACAAACAGTGTTTACTACCAGAGGTTCATACCTCCATTATTCAGGTTCTCCTTCCCGAATCATACCTTACTTGGGTATCCAAGGCATACAACTGCCTTTCAAAGTTCATGCATAACACTAAGACAATAAAATATTTCAGAAGGGGTTCTTACAAAATCCCTTCATACTTTGTGCCACATAGGCACGAATCTCTTTACACCAGTTCTTGGTTGCTAGCACTCTCTTTCCGATCTCTACCTCATCAATAGTGCTTTAGCAGGATTTTCACAGTCCTGTCAACAATCTTTCGACCGCAGCCTTCCCATGGTCACCCTCTGCTTGAGGTTGTTCATTATTGGCAACTGTCTTTCTCAACAGTTCCAATCTTATTTCTTTCTACACATGACATACACCATAGGCACATTAGTCGTCATGTAAATTAAAATGCAAGTACCATAGCATTTAAATGAATAAAATATTTTCAGACATGTCCCAGCATATCCGTATGTACTTCCTCACACTATCCTTAATGTTTTCATGAGTGCAACACAACAGTTCTCAATCATTTTCATAGTATTACAACCATCATCACTATGGTGTCAATTATTGGTGTACCAGCTTTCTCATCCAAGGTAAAACATAATACTCAGCAAGGAAAGAGTTGAAGACTCTCCCCTTCTTCCAACTCTTCCTACACTGCCTGGGACCTTTCAGCCCAACCGAGTTATCTCTAAGGCCTCACTATCTCTTCTCTACTTTTGCAATTCTACTCCCTATCGGGATATTTCTGCTCTTTTCCTTGAGCCGCCTTGGTTAGGCCTCACCTTAACCCTTTTTGGGATACCAAAGCATGCTTTAATAGAAACTCTTTGCTCATTATGAATCATGAACATGTGCATCCTACACACTTCCATTCAGTTATCAGAATGGTCAATATTCAATTGTTAGTCTTCTATTAATTACATGATTCTTTCAAAATGTAATCCAGGATTCTTATATATGGACAGGCCTTGCAGCCCATTGTCCAACCTTCAACAATTATTAGGGTTGTGACTCTGTTCTTCTGACAAAGTCCTTACATAGTTCTTCCACCGGGAACTCCTTCGGTATGCAACTTCCTTGTTGAATATCCATCACTATTTGTGATGGCCTCAAGTTTGAATTAGCTTCAGCTTGTTAATAAGCATTCTTTAAGGGACATAGACATACCTTTCTGGTATGTATTCCAGATTATGCATCAACACATGTTCTAGGTTTTTGCTAACTTACATCCACGATGTACTTAGCTATACTCATAATCGTAAGCCTGTGTGCAGTTGCCATAGGTATATTTTACAGCCCACATGCATCTTTACTGTTAAGATCAGTCAATTCAAATTCATTCACAATCCTTCTCATGTGATGCTCAAAGGCATAATCATTTGTCTCTTATTATGATACGAGAGAATCTTTGCTCATTTACCCTTTCATCTAATTATATTGGTACTTCCTGAGGAAATGGAATACATTCCCCCCAGGCTACTATTTGGAATAGAAATTTCATGACTCCCCAGAATGGAGTCAGCTATGCCTCCATAGTATTCATTTAATCTGGACAAGAGAAATACTTGCTTCACGTTTCACTCATCAGGGCAATCATATTGGGCCTCTAGTATACTTATACTCTTACATCATACATGTGCATTACTTGCACGTTTAATATCATTCATACCTTACCGATATTAATATCAAGCTTCCTATTATGAAGCTTCACAATGCATTAAACCCATGCACTCAAGTACAATTGAACACAGCTAAGTATTCATCATACTAGTTCACACCTTCTCCTCACGTGACCACCGGCGGTGACCATGATCCAAGCTAAAAGGCACTTCGCATTTCACGATTTTGGGATTCATGTTGCAAGGAACTCTGGTTCCTCGATCCTCGAAATCTGAAAACCTGAAATATTGAAGCTAAGGTTTTCTCGGCTCTTTTATTCATATGACCCTTCGCTTGGAACCTAGGGTCAACTCCTAGACATGCATCAAGGATCCCGTGTTTCGACGAATCCATGGGCAATGCTCCACCGTTTCCCAAACTTTTGATCCACGAGGGTCTGGCAACCTGGATCCCACGGTCCAGATCTCTCTGTCAATCAACGGTCCTGATCAAATCATGGCTTTCCACCTTTCAGGATTCTAGCAGAGTCTTCACCTCCTAACTCCTGATTTCGAATCCCCAAAATGTGTATGCGTCAGATCAACGATCCACCGCCTGTCTTGATCCAACGGCTCAGGTTCGATGTCGGGATTTCATGACATGCGAGTTCTCAAAACTCTTCCCGTTGAATTCTAAACCTCTGACTCCTGAAGATCTGATTACACCGGATCTACAGTTCAGGTCATCCGCTAACCAACGACCCTGATTGAATCGATGATTTACCTTGTGCAACTTTGGGAATGTCTTCGCTTCTATTTTCCCAATAGTCGAAACCTCGAAGCTCTAGATCAATGACTCTCATTGATTCCAATATAACGGATACTATTCCTCCTGAGTTTGTGAGTGATGAGAGGTTATCGTCCTTATATTTTCCGCTGATCTACTAGATCTAACGGTTCACGAAATTTCGATATTCCTCCCTCCAAGAATTCCATCGTTCGTTCAGATTTTCAATGACTTCCAGCCACGAACTTAGCATCAACTCTTCTGGAATCATCCTCTGGGTTCAACCTCCAGAGCTTTCAAACTTTGACACAAGCTTGTTTCTATATGCACTCCTTGTGCTCTATATGCACACTCGGCATACGAAATTTCCCCGCTATCTTTTTTGAGCTTTTAAGTTACTTACAGGACTAATCTCATAGTCATAACTCATACAGATCTTACCCTCTCTTTATGGGAACAACCAACAAGGGTCACTCTTGGGAATTAGCAACAGTCCCAAAGGACTCCTCTTAATATTGTTTAAACATATTATCCTTGTTGTCGATTCCAACCATTATAGGTCAGATAATCTGACCCTACATATTTTCATCCATCCTCTCAATCGTGAGGAGTTATATGCTCAGGGTTTAGTATTTTAATAATGCAGTAATTATAACTTTCTAAGGATCCTACCAGCCCTTACCAGATTTTCTACATCATGAAGGAATTCTTCATGAGGATCTTAATTCTTACCTAACCATCCATCTCAATTGCAAGAGACTCTACCTGCTTTAGTAGGTAGCCATCGTCACATTATAACAAAACAACTCAGTTCATGTCCCTTTTCTGGCTCATGCAGCTTCATAGCACAATTTGTTCCACCTCTGTTATTCACACTCAGATCTTATCAGTAATATTGATCAGTGCATCCCTACTCCTATAAGAGTAGTTATCATTTTGACAAGGATCAATATAATTCCTTTGCTGGAATTCCGTAGAAATTCCCAAATTACAGTTTCATTCTACAGTCCTTCTCATTAAAGAGAAAATGCAGATAACAATATCTCCTTACGCAACTCGTACATGATCCCAAGCAGGCCAAGTGTTGTAACCATGCTCTGATACCAATTTGTCACATACCCACTACAACAAAAATAAAACTTTTGCTCTTCCTCAAAGGATAGAATCCTCGAATTCCTACAAGGGCCTAGTGCAGGCTAGCTCTTCCCTTATCCACCTCCATGTGATTGTTGGTTATGACCACAGGCCAAACCAAGAGGCTCCTTTCGCATTTCGCAACTCAACGATGCAAGAGAGTCAAGTCTTTTGACTCTTCAAACCCCGAAACCCAAAATCTTACCTTCGATGAGATCAACGGCTGCAAATCCCCCCCTGATCTGATGGTCCTGGCCATATTAGGATTTCAGTAACCAAGAATTCAAAATGCAGCGACCCAAACCACTGGTCACTCCATTCCCCGAACTCCGATACGCGAGTTCTTGTATGAGATCCAATGATCCTCAATGATTTGGATCCAATGGTCCAGATCTTTTCGGAGTTTTGTGAACTGGGAGTTCACGATGCAGTGACTCCAAATCTCCTGTCACTCCAATCCCTGAATTCTGATATGGGATTTCGTGTATGAGATCAACGACCCTCACTATTCTGGATCTGACAGTCACTATCCCTCCTTGAAAGACACTCAGTCTTAATCGAGCGTCGGGGTTTCGTATACCGGGATTTCGCGACTTGCGAAGACGAGGAGTCTTGTCCTCTGGTTTCCCAGATGTCTAAATGCCGAAACTTATTCACTCTAAACCAGCTCATCCACAAAGCGCATCGAAGTTTCGTATACCAGGATTTCGCGACTTGCGAAGGCAAGGGGTCCTTCCCTCTAGCTTCCTGGGTGCCAAAATGCCAAAACTTATTCACGCTAAACCAGCTCATCCATAGAGTGCATCGGGGTTTCGTATACCGGGATTTCGTGACTTGCGAAGACTAGGGGTCTTGCCCTCTAGTTTCCTGGGTGTTGAAACGTTGACCGACATCCACGTGTCTTGTGCCAATGGACGGTTCTGAATACTTTGGGACTTTCAGGACTTCGTCGAGTCCACTCTCCTGCCTATGCAAGGGTTAAGATCGACGGTCAATAGAGCTCTAACAGATCCTTGGATCTACGGTCCTGGATCCCATCGCTACTTGCGAAGGCTGAAGGGCTCGAGGTATTAACGCCTTCATTCCTTCCTCCAATCTAACGGTTGGGACAGACCTCAGATCCTCTGTAAGGATATCATCCTTTCATCTAGCAAATGAAAGGGTACTCTCTTTCAGTATTTGAAACTCGTTGTCCTTCCCGAGCTTCATCAGCTATGGAGGACTTGGGAGCTTTGCGCTTTTTCTCCTGGACTTGACTCTTAGAAGAGTCTTCAGCACAACTATTATGCTCCCTCATCAAGGGGTTCTAGGGTTCTATTTGATCGCAGAGAGCCTATGCATACCTGCTCTACCTCTCATGAGCTTAACAAACTCCGTCCTCCGAGGGACTCAGAACGACTAGGTGAGTAAACCATCGTGCATGCAACTACGCCTAAGGTTAACAAGCTCACAGTTCGTGGCTCTAGCTTAAGACACTACAAAACTCAAGAGTTTATGAGAACAAGTCATGTCTGAACCATATAATTCCTTACTTACCTAATTATACAATCACGCAGAGATAGAAGGGATACAGTATATCCATTAAGAATTCATTTACATTCCTGAAGGCATACGCAGTATAACTAATTCATACACAGTTACGTCTAAATTACACAGGGTAGGAAATCGCTTATCTATTACAGGTTGTCGCCAACCAACTGACTATGGGTGTTCGTCCTTCCACCCAACCATAGGCACAGAGGCATTCATTCTTAGCACTCTGGCCACCCTCATGCCAAGCCATGATATCACCAGGGAATTCTCACACTTCTCGAGGGTTCTTCCTCCATTTTTGCTTATGTTTGGGTCCTGTTCTCTGTAACTCGGAGCTTTCTCTCTTGGTTATGGCCTTGGTGAGGTTTCTCAGATGCTCCTCGGCATCAAGCTCATGGCCTTCCATTCGTGACTCACTGGAGAGCTCTGTGCATATCCCTTGCGAGCTTATGCTCTCTTTTGTCTGGTGTCTCCTCTCCCGTGTGTGTCCCTCTTACCTTGGAAGGTTTGCCGACCTATCCTGTTCCTTCTGTCAGAAGGAAGTTCAGGTTTGTAGGTCCCTGCAGTACTTCGGGCTAACAACCCATGTTTCCATTCATGGGGGTGGTTGATAATTCAACCACCGGTCCTTTCTTCATTAACTGATTTCTCTCCTTGGGATCCGAAGGAGGTTGTCATCCTCATCAAGGAAAATTTTGGGTTATTTTTCATAATGAACCCTCTCTTATAGTTTTCACATTCTTCCTCTAGTGATATCATGGCCAGTACTTTCAAGGCTTCACCCCCACAGTCAGTTATTTGGCAACTCATTCAATAATACATTTACATTGTCCTCATGCCTTAGCATGGTAATTCCTATTTTATGATTAATTACAAATTGGGGGAAACAGGGTGTTACACAGTGGGATGTCATCCATGCTGTAAAAGTGATGGTGCTTCTTTTCTTGTAAGCAAAACGACCTACAACCGCACAGAGAGAAAGATGGCAAGTCTCTTGAAGATCGACGTCCATCCCAATAACCAGATGTTGTCTCTGTTTCTTCGGCTTCCAAGCCTTTGCCTTCTTTTTCCTCCGTGGATCCTTAGCATAAGTTGTGTTAGCAAATTTAAGGATATTTTTTATGAAACAATGATTACTTACAAATTTATATAAGACAAAAAACCATTTCCTAAAATAGTTGAACAACGAGTTTGAAACCTTTAAAAACAGTAAGTCGAGTTTCCAAAAATCTCATGTACTTCCCACCATATTTTCAATCGTGTGTACAAATAGCATACAAACGTTGTTAACAACGAGAGTGAAACGTTGTTAATAGAGAAGATATATCTTTCAACAAAGATTGAACAAATCGACGAGAAACTAAGGAACTGTGGTTGCAACTCACAACTTCGTCTGAATGAGTTCGTTTTGATTGTTTCTCTTGTTTCAACTATCATTGTAGGAACTGCGGCTGCAACTCACAACTTTGTTTGAATGCAGAAATATGTCCAATTCACGTTGTTGAAAACACTCTCATGAGTATCTTGAAATGTTGTACCTTTAGAAATAGTACAGGGAAAATAAGGCCCAACTCTTATTAGTTTCTTGAAATGTTGTATCTTTAGAAATAGTGCAGGTCAAATAAGTTCTAACATGGGTTTGTTGTTTTTCATGTAGATTCTTGGCCATTGCAAATGGA
>JZKD02S1539762.1:77457-87759 GCA_000966675.3 Picea glauca | reverse complement strand
GAGAATATATATGCAGCCTGCGAACTATCTTTAAAATATGATTTCTGGAAGATGACAAGTGTAACCTTTTCTCAGGAAAATGTTCTTATTGAAGAGTTTGATATTCTATCATCATGTCATTATCATGTCATCATCTTAATGACCAAAATTGTGGATAACAATCAGGTATATCACTCAATTTTGATTCCCTTCCAACATCCCTATCCTAATCATTGTAAATTTTTTGATAGGATTGAGTTTTGGTTGGAGGAATCCTACCTGTCTACATTTCCCATGAACCATAACACTTCCAAATTTAATATGTTGGGTGGAGATTTGCTTGATTCAATTCTTCCATTCTTTTATCCCTCATTGCTCCATTTTCTGTAGATGACTTATGATTAGCGTGCGGTTGTACGTTTGGAGGTACTTAATGGACTACACGGGTATTATTCTTTCACTTAGTCTTCTTTTAGCCAGTGTAGGATATAGTAGGAATAGGATTAGCATAGTTTTTTCACTTCCCTTATGCTATCATAGTTTAGTTGTTTGCTTCCTTTTTTGTTTGTATAGAGTAGATTTTGGTTTTTCTTGGTTTCTTCAATAAAGACCACCAACTGTTGTTAGTTTAGTTTGCAATTTGTTATGGATTGCCTTAGTTTAAGTTTCTTTTCATCAAATCTTTCTTGTTTTCATTTGATGCTTTTAATATTTTTTTGGCTAAAATATTGGCTTAACCTTGGTTTTCGTCCATCTTCATGAGGAAACCATGCACAGGAATTATTTGAAAAGTTCAATTGCAAGATTCACTTGTTTCAGTAGCATTCACTCTGACGTTGATAGTTGGACAATTGGTCATCCTAAGATGTTGAAAGAATAATTTTTCACAGATACTTTACAACTTACCCAAGATGGAAACTAGGTTGACAGAATCACATTGGTTGTTCACAACCTTATTCGGGATGGTGTCTATTGAGCAGAATTTATTGAAATGTTTTTTGCTCTATGGTAGAGGGTGTGCCTGAAACTTTCAATGCATTTATCCTTTTCCCAGTCTTAAAATATGTTTTCAATCATGGGGGAAAGTAATAGTGTACTTCAGATATAGCATACACCTCGAGGAACAAAGCATCAAGTTTCAGTTCCCATATGATGATTCAAGCACAATGATATCTAATCTCAAAGACACTGATCAACCAAATTTTGTTACCCAAGGAGGAACTTCCATTCGACAAACCAACACTCAAGCTAAGTCTACTCTTCCTCTATGCTGAAATCCTGGCAATAGAAGATGGTACAAGTACACGATTGGGACTATGGTTAACTAAGCATGTCACACTATAGAATAAGTTTTAGGGCTGGGAGAAGGAGAGATTGCTTGAAGATCATGCAATACCAAAGCAAAGCAATCTGGTGGAAAATGAATTGGAACTTTTGGCCATCCCTTACCCCATGAAACACAAGGGTGCAGAGATGAAATACAATTTTCCATAAAATCATGACGAAGAATGAAATTCTCAGTTAGCTCTAGAAACAGATCCAATCTAAATGAAAATGATGTGCATATACACTTTCACATGGATTAGTATTATCAAGAGGCTGTAAAATTCTTGTCAAATGGAATGCATGATCATCCTTAAAGCTTCTAGAAACACTCAATTTATGATATATGTTTCAATTTACCTTCATTTCTAATTGTATATCTTCAATCGTCATTTATCCAATCTTTCACTTTTCAGTTGCAACAAATTTTGGGCCGAGTTCATCTACTAATTCTTAATACTTCTCTTCTCGTTCTTTCTTCATCATTTTTTCCATGATTTTTTTTGTCTTGTGATTCCCAATTATATTTGATGACATACAAACCTCACACCTATGTTTGTATTTTAAATGAAACACCTTCGCACTGGAACCAAGCTTGGGTCATCTTGCATCTCTTTCCTAGCTCATGAGTTGAACTAGGGGGTCTTTGTTTGAATATAAATCATGATTGTTTTGAAATATTGTGACAATAGTCAAACCATGACATAACACATTGGTTAATCAATGGCCATCCTTGCACATTGGCTGGTGAGAAGATCCTATGTAAGGGAGAAACCATCCGCACATTAAGTAGATGCTTGTGTGGAAGGTGAAGTGTCAAAGTCTAAAGGATGAAAACCAGAAGGGATAAATTTATATAGCCAGGTGTAAAAAATATTCAAATAAATCTCAATAGCTAGCAGTCATCCCCTATTAGGCTAAAAGGACACCACTTTTCCCATCTATCAAATGTTAAGAATACACTAAATAAACCAAGAAGGAATAGAAAGGAAAGTTTGACCAGACTAGGGGACATGAATATATCTACACCAAGGCTATGGATGCTCTTTGGCAGTGAAGAAAGGTTTTTGATGCCATGGTGACTCCATCGGGGATATGGACACTCATAGGAAATGGAGCAACACTTGCAATATATCTATATACGCACTTGGTGAAAAAACTTTATTTATCCCAAACCTATATCATCCCAATGATAGAGATACCAACCTAAATCATCGACGCAGTTTAAGGAAATAGATATCACCATAATTTGTCCTATATTTACAACATATGAGCCTCAATAGAAGGCATGCAACAATCAACAGTGAGCCCACCATAGTGAAATATTTTAAGTAATTGCTGCACATTTTTTCCAGAATTTATGATCTTAAAAGTAGTTATATGACCCTCTACATTTTCTACTTATCATTTAGGAAAGACTAGTAAAGGTTTTGGCTTCACCTAGTGTGTCACCATTTTTTGCTCATGCACAACAAATTCCCTATTTTCTTCTCTTATCTTTTATCTAAGAGAAGAAATTGGGCCCCCCTTCAATTTTTTCTATTGTAAATCCTATCAGTCTCTCTCAACCATGCAAACAGAAAAGTTCAAGTATTTATTCCCACTCTCCATACTTTTCCATTTTCCACATCTCTTCAAATCACTCTAACCCATTGATACACATTTCAACGAATTCTCCCTTCCTCGGCCAATACATAACGTACCGAAGAACAAACTCTTTCCTCCATTGACATAGCCAATATCGACGCACTAGTGATATCTTCATCGATACATCGACCATCTTCCTCTAAACTTGGCTGATACGCCAAAGCACTTCCGCTAAACCTCATTGACACACATCTTTATCACTATTGTATTTCGCATGATCAATGTCGAAACTGGAAATGTTCACACCATTATATTCACCGTGCACATGCCTTTTACAGAATGACTTCCTTCCACATTCGTCGATACATCACATATCGAAGGTGCTCCTCCCTTTCTCTCTGATACACTGCGTATTGGCGAGGTTCGTCTCTTCCTCATTGATGCATTGCTTGTTGATGAGTTTCCCTCTTCTATTATTAATGCACGACCAGAAGGATGCCAGTATCTCATCTACAATCAACACATCAATAGTGCCCTTCTTTCTCTCATCAATACTGACCTTATGAGAAAGACACACCTTCATCCTGAGTCCTATCTTATCCTCCTCCAACTTAGATCCTTCTTACTGTGCCCGTTAGTCATCGTCCTAACATTTTCGATGACTAAGATCTCCACGCCTAAATGGATAACTGATAATTGATACCTATCACGCCTGATTTGCCTCATGTTGTAGTCCTAATAAAGTTTGTTTATGTTGCCAACAACTTTTATCATTCATACTATACCAACTTATTTGCTGTGTGCTTCTTGATTTTGTGACTAAACCATGATTGTGAAAGTGTCTTCTAGAATTAGATTGATCAACCACAACATTTGAAGGTCTTGATGTCTTTTCTTCATGTGAACCATTTCTCAGGTCCTCGATAGGAGCATTGTTGGTTCTATGTCTACTTTTTGGTTACCTTACTTTAGTCTAGCTACATGCTTATTAGATTAGCTACATTTCATTCTTCAACTTAAGAAACCTTCATCGGTGGACCGGGCTAGAATTGGTAAAACCAAAACTAGAAGTGGTTGTCAAGCCAAAATATGAATGGGATCCCTATTCCAAATGGTGAAAGTTCTAATTGGAACTTCTTATCGAGGGTAACCCCTACTATTGACAAAGGGTGATTTTCCCCCTGTCAAAAGAATTGGCACTAGAAGAAGGTTTGGATGACACGCCTACCCATGTGGAGTCATTTCACTTAACTCTTAACCATCCCATGGCTCCTCTTCATATATTTGTATGAGATGGCCCTTTGAGTCTCTCGAAACCCATCGAGCACATATCAACCAAGTCATTTAATCTCTTCTCAAACCCCAAATTCGATGGTGAAGGGGATGTCTTTGCATTCACGCATCTTAATCGATTTAACATCACTTGACATAATATTGAGATTGTCCAGGACAATGAAATCTGCCAATTGTTTATCCTCACATTTGAAGGAAGAATTAAAGCCTAGTCCTCACATTTGAAGGTTGAATTAAAGCTTGGTTTATGATATTTCCAGGGAAATCGATTCATAGTTGGAAACAATTCATGAAAATATTTATCTCTGCTCATGTAGGTTATGTTTATCATGAACTCTTTAACGAAATTACAAAAATATGCAGGCTCGAAAATGAATCCATGGATGATTTCTATCAAATAATTTTGCAAATTTGTTGTAGATTTCTTGACAATGACAAACCCTCAAACCATGAAATCTTGGGTTGGTTTTCCTATCTCATCGATATTCCTAATGATTGCGAACAGGATGATCAAGTCATCTCTCATTCACAATATTTAGAATTGATCACGAAGGATAAGGGGTACATGGTCTCTAAACAACACTGAGGCATAGCTATGTGGAAATCCTTATCAGAAATATTAAACCCCGTAGCCCCAGAGTGTGAACCATCTACTTCCTCCCCTTCAAAAATTCATGAACATACTTTGTTTTGTGACAAATCTCCTATTGAAGAGATCCCATCATTTTCAGAATCTGAAGATATTCATTCTCTTGATACAAATTTGTTTGACGTTAATCATTCACATAAGAATCCACCTGTTTATCATGCAGTGCAATATTTACATTACTCGTACAATGAAACATTATATGACAAGACAAAATAACAAGATTTCTTAGCTTTGATCGATCAAACACTCATCCTTAATGACAATCTATCCGGCATGTACAACGTTGAAAGTCCTTCGAAATATGAATTTTTGGAACATGATAAATCACAATTTAATCATGATGACCATGTCTTTGATGACTATTTTTTATGTTCCATAATTAAATGTGAGCACCAACATATCATTCGTTGATCTTGTGCAATACAAAATTTCTTATCCTAACACACATATGTTAACAACAAAAAATTTAATATATGCAGAGCACAATGAATTTGCAGATCCCCATGAAGAAATCTTAGCAAAGAACATCTCATCACCATATGAAGGACAAGAAACATCGCTCAAATCCAAAAAACACCATCACCTAAACCTACTCTAGAATAACATGTTAATCTCTAGGGGCAGATGTGTTACTCGTCCTTGTATTATATCTCAATACTCTGGCACTCCTCACATGTTTTTGATGATGTTATAGGAGAAGGTTTGGATTCATGTTTCACGCAATGTTTCCCTCTAAATATCAACTATCATCTCTCCTCTTAGAATCTAGGGTTTGTTAAATGTGGACCCCGAGGGATTTGCCTAGATAATGAGGAAATTTAGTTTCAGCCAATGATTATGTCAAGTTCTCATTGTCTTACTTCGATCCCTTGAATGAATGATGACACTCACACTGAGACTCTCTCACAAGGAATATTGCACACAAATTTCATTTATGATTTTCATCAAGTATATCACTCAATTCGGATTCCCTTCCAACATCCCTATGCTAATAATTTTAAATTTTGTGATGGGATTAAGTTTTGGTTGGAGGAATCCTACCTGTCTACATTTCCCATGAACCATAACACTACCAAATTTAACATGTTGGGTGGATATTTGCTTGATTCAATTCTTCCAATCGTTTATCCCTCATTGCTCCATTTTCTGTAGTTGACTTCTAATGAATGTGCGGTTGTAGGTTTGGACTTACTTAATGGACTACACTGGCATTATTCGTTCACTTAGCCTTCTTTCAGCCAGTGTAGGATAGAGTAGGAAAAGGATTAGCATATTTATTTCACTTTCCTTTTGCTGTCATAGTTTAGTTGTTTGCTTCATTTTTCGTTTGTATAACATAGATTTTGGTTTTTCTTGGTTTCTTCAATAAACATCACTAACTGTTGGTAGTTTAGTTTGCAGTTTATGATGGATTGCCTTAGTTTAAGTTTCTTTTCATCAAATCTTTCTTCTTTTCATTTGATGCTTTTCGTTTTTGTTTAAATAAAAGATTGGATTAACATTGGTTTTCATCCATATTCATGAGGAAACCATGGACATGAACTATTTGAAAAGTTCAATTGCAAGATTCAATTGTTTCAGTAGAATTCACTATGACATTGATAGTTCGACAATTGGTCATCCTAAGATGTTGAAAGAATATTTTTTCAGAGATACTTTACAGCTTAGCCAAGATGGAAATTGGGTTGATAGAATCACATTGGTTATTCACAACATTATTCAGGATGGTGTCTATTGAGAAGAATTCATTGAAATGTTTGTTTCTCTATGGTAGAGGGTGTACCTGAAACTTTCAATGCATTTATCATTTTCCTGGTATTAAAATATGTTTTCAATCATGGAGAAAAGTAATAGTGTACTTTACATCTAGAATACATCTCTAGGAACAAAGCATCAAGTTTCAGTTACCATATGATGATTCCAGCACAATGATATCTAATCTCAAAGATACTGATCAAAAAAATTTTGTTACCCAAAGAGGAACTTCCATTCGACAAACCAGCACTCAAGCAAAGTCTACTCTTCCTCTCTACTGAAATATTGGCAATAGGAGATGGTACAAGTACACGATTGGGACTGTGGTTAACTAAGGATGTCACACTATAGAATAAGTTTTAGGGTTGGGAGATGTAGAGAGTGCTTGAATGTCCTGCAAGACAAAAGCAAAGCAATCTGGTGGAAAATGAATTGGAATTTTTGGCTAGCCATTACCACATGAAAGACAAGGATGCAGAAATGCAATATAAGTTTTCATAAAATCATGATGAAGAATGCAATTATTAGTCAACTCTAGAAACAGATCCAATCTAAATGAAAATGGTGTGCATATACACTTTCACATGGATTAGTATTATCAAGAGGTTGTAAAATTCTTGTCAAATGGAATGGATGATCATCCTTAAAGTTGCTAGAAACACTCAATTCATGATATATGTTTCAATTTACCTTTATTACTAACTGTATATCTTCAATCATCATTTATCCAAGCTTTCACTTTTCAATTGCAGCAAATTTTGGGCCGAGTTCATCTCCGAATTCCTAATACTTCTCTTCTTGTTCTTTCTTGATCATCTTTTCCCTAATTTTGTTTGTCTTATGATTCCCAATTATATTTTATGACATGTAGACCTCTCACCTATGTCTGTATTTTACAGGAAACACCTTCACACTGGAGCCAAGCTTGAGTCATCTTGCATGTCTTTCCTAGATCATGAGTTGAACTAGGGGGTCTTTGTTTGAATATAAATCATAACTATTTTGGAATATTGGGACAATAGTGAAACCATGAATTAAAAAAATGGTTAATCAATAGTCATCCTTGCAAATTGAATGGTGAGAATATCTTATGTAACAGAGAAACCATCTGCACATTAAGTAGATGCTCATGTGGAAGGAGAAGTGTCAAAGTCTAAAGGATGAAAAACAAAAGGGATAACTTTATGTAGCCAGGTGCAAAAAATATTCAAATAAATCTCAATAGTTGGAAGTCATCCCCTATCAGGATAAAAGGACATTTCTTTCCCCATTCATCGGATGCTAAGCATACACTAAATAAACCAGGAAGGAATGAAAAGGAAAGTTTGACCAGACTAGGGGACATGCATATATCTCCACCAGGGCTATGGATGCTCGCTGACAGCGAAGCAAGGTCTGTGATGCCATGGTGACTCCAACAGGGCTATCGACACTCACAGGAAATGGTGCAACACTTGCAAGATATCTATATATGCACTTGGTGAAAAAACTTTATTTATCCCAAACCTATATCATCCCAATGACAGAGATACCAACCCGAATCATTGACTCAGTTTAAGGAAACAGATATCACCACAATTTGTACTTTATTTACATCAGATGAGCCTCAATAGAAGGCATGTAAGCATCACCAGTGAGCCCACCATAGTGGAATATTTTAGGTAACTGTTGCACATTTATTCCATAATTTTTTATCTTAAAAGTAATTATATGACCCTCTACATTTTCTACTTATCAGTTAGGAAAGACTAGTAGAGGTTTTGGCTTCACCCAGTGTGTCACCATTTGTTGCACGTGCACAACAACTTCCCTATTTTCTTCTATTATCTTTTCTCTAAGATAAGAAATTGGGCCCCCCTTCAATTTTTTCTACTAGAAATCCTCTCAGTCTCTCTCTACCATGCAAATAGAAAATCTCAAGTATTTATTCCCACTCTCCATACTTTTCCATTTTCCACATCTCTTCAAATCACTCTAACCCACTTATACACATTTCAACGAGTTCTCCCTTCCTCCGCCAATACATAATGTACCGAAGAACAAACTCTTTCCTCCATTGACATAGCCATTATCGACGTGTTAGTGATTTATTCATTTATACATCAACCATCTTCCTATGAACTTGGCCGATACTCCAACACACTTCCGCTAAACCTCATCGACACACATATTTATCATTTTTGGGTTTCACATGATCAACGCCGACACTGGAAATGTTCACACGATTATCTTCGTCGTCCACATGCCTTTTACCGAATGACTTCCTTCCGCATTAGTTGATACATCACATATCGACAGTGCTCCTCCCTTTCTCTTGGATACACTACATATTGGTGAGGTTCATCTCTTCCTCATTGATGCATTGCTTGTTGATGAGTTTCCGTCTTCTATTATTGATGCATGAGCAGAAGGATGTTAGTATCTCATCAACAATAATCACATCAGCAGTGACCTTCTTTCTCTCATCAATATTGACCTTGTGAGCAAGACACACCTTCATCTCGAGTCCTATCTTATCCTCCCCTAGATCAGATCCTTCTTACTGTGCCTGTCAGTCGTCCTCCTAACATTTTCGATGACTAAGCTCTCCACGCCTAAATGGATAACTCATAATTGATACCTATCACGCCTGATTTGCCTCATGTTGTGGCCCTAATCAAGTTTGTTTGTGTTGCCAACAACTTTTATCGTGCATACTATACCAACTTCTTTACTGTCTACTTCTTGATTTTGTGACTAAACCATGATTGTGAAAGTGTCTTCTAGAATTATATTGATCAACCACAACATTTGAAGGTCTTGCACGGACTCTGAAACACATATTAGAAGAATATTGGTCCTCCTGTCTCCTAAATCGTGTTAAGTGCTCCAAATGTCAATTAGTTTTTTTTGTGGATTTATAATTCTGTGTTACTAACACATTACCTCAACCTCAATGGATTAAATAATATCCTATACAAAAAATATGACACGGGAACTGATGAAACTTAATTTGGGCAAAGTAGCAGTGATGGTTTCACAAGTCAATCTGATCTGGTTCACGATGCCCATGACTCTGGTCATGAACTGATCCACATTTTCGGACTCTGTCATCCTTAGAGTCTTGAATTGTGTCCTCAGGGTCTGCAGTTTAACTGTTTTGACACTGTCATTTCCTTGGTAGGAAGTTTTAAGGATGTCCCAGGCCTGTTTTGAAGTACCAGCACCTGTGATTTTTGAGAAAATCGAGTCATCCACAGAATTTTGAATCCAAAATTTAACTTATTTTCTCTGTTTCTCTGCGTTGCTTGAGCAAGTTTCTGTTGATTAGTCATGGCGGACAAGTTTGCTAGATCTGGTTCCACATATCCATGATCCACTGGATCCCAACACTCTTGTGCTTGCAAGAAGGATCTCATCCGAAGAGACCAGAACTCATAGTTCTTTCCAAGAAGAATCAAACCCTGAGTTGGTCCTAAATTGCTAGACGACACCATATTTTTAAAAAAAAATTGAACAAAACAGAAAGAAAAATTCGTATTTACCTATCTCCCTGATCCAGATTATTTTCGGCACGAAATGAGAGCGGAGATATAATAAAGAAATGCACAGAGATACCATTTGTATCCAGTAATATAACAGAAATATATCAGAGATGCAACCATAAACACAGAGATACAGTAATACACGATTTCTATTAATGAAAGAAATGTACAGAGACTGTAAAAATACAGAGT
>JZKD02S1539762.1:64126-75146 GCA_000966675.3 Picea glauca | reverse complement strand
ATGGCCAGAAAACTGTTTTAAGCCATTTGGAAAAGGTGGGTGGCCCTCGATATCCACCTGGATCACTCCCGAGCGTAAAAACAGGTCTGTTGCTTTCTTGCAGTGATTTCGAAACTCCGTTAGACGAGATCTTTGAACTCTCCAACTTCCGATTGCCGAACTTTCGAAGAGGGCTTAACGGCTTGAGTTTGGCCTTAGTCACCATGCAATGTGACCACGTGCCTTGATGTTAAAGCGCTATGGGCTTTTCCGGTTCTTTGTCTTTCAATTTGCCGAAATGCGAAATATGTTGGAAAGGCCCTTCTCGAAAGCCTTTTCAGGATTTCGCGTTTCGGGACTTCGCGATGCGAAGTGGCCCGGTCCTCTGTCTGCAGGATCCCTGATATGTTGAAACACTGATAAACGGTCCAGATATTCCTGTGATCTGACGGTCCATATCCCTTCGAGATTTCATGATTCGTTATTTCGCGAGTTTAGAACTCTTGTCCCAGAGTTTTCGAAACCATGAACTCCGAAATGTCGATTTGTTGAAATGGCGTTAACTTCAGTTAGCCCCTTGGGCTATACCTCTGGTCCACATGACCTCTCCTGATATGACCGCAGTCCCTTTCGGGGTTTCGCAACTCAAACATGCGACCTCTTGGTCTCTCGACTCCTGAAATGCCAATGCCCTTCGCTTGCGGGACTTTCCTCGAGGGCCTAGATTATTGCCACGTGTCCCCTCAAGATGGACGGTCCTCATTGTTTCGTGATTTCATGACTTGCGACTCCAAATCCTCTGTCAACTTGAAACCCCGCTAGCCGAGATGCCGACGGTTTCCTCGAACTCCGCCATGTGTCCGAATGAATGGACGACTGTGATCTTTTCAAGATTTCGAGACTTTCGTCGTGGAGTGTCGTGACCTTTCGTCAACAAGACCTCCGATATCCCGAACTCCAAAATGCCGAAATGATGGCACTTGGATCTGCTGCCACCTGTCCTCTGAGATGGACGACTCACAATCCTCTCGGGATTTCACGATTTGTGATGTCAGGATTTCGCGTATCAGGGTTTTGGAGAGCAGTCTCCTTCGCTTGTCCAACTCCTGATCCCCGATTTTACGATTGGATCAGATCGACGGCTCACGATCTATCTCAATCCAACGGTCCAGAATAACTCGTGATTTCGCAATTCGCGAATTCTCACGGCTGTCTTCTGACCTTTACACCTTGCAAGTCAGCGAAATGTCGAGATCTGGCCACATGTCTCTTGATGGATAGTCCAGATGATTTTGGGATTTTGCGACTTCACAAGTCAAAATTTCTCTTGTGCACTCTAGAGGACTAAACCTCGTGCACTTTCTCGCTGATCCAACGGCTGTCGGTCCTCTACACAAGATCTAACGGTTGAAATTCTTTCGCCTTTTCCGCGCTCTCCTCGTCCCTTCTGAACTGGATTTCCACCTCAGATATTTTCAGAGGACGGATCTTACTGCTGTGACGGTTGTTCTTTGCTCCTTAGATGCGATCTTTGCTGCATTTGCAAGGATTTTCTTCCTCGGAAGAAAAATTCATGAATCTTTCAAAGATTTGAAAGAATTTCACGAGTTCTTTGTTCTCTGTTGTAATCTTTGACATATTTGAGCGATTTCCTAAATGCTTTAAACGATTCTTCCTTCTGCAACTATCTTTCACCAATTTGAAAAAATGCTTTGAATTCTTCAAGAGTTCCCGCCTCCTGCAGCTCTTCTTCGTGAATCTTTGATGATTCTTGAAAATTGAACAAAAATCTTTACTGTTTCTTCCTTCTCAGTCTTCGCTTCCTTCTCGTGTTTCTGCTCCTTGAAACTTTCGAGCGTAGTACACTTTGCAACCTCGCGTGAGCTTCTTACGTTGATCTTTTGAGCGTATGACGGTCTTCTTCCTCGTGGAAGTTTCCTTCAAGGATCTTTTGAGAGTATGACAGACAACTCTCCAAGCCTTGTGACAAGTCTGTGTCGAATGCTCTGAAGATCCGTGTAAGCTCTGCGCTGTTTGAGGATCGTGTTGCTCTCCAGCCTGTGTGAAGAGGCTTACTACTGTAGCTCTGATACCATGATAAATTGTGAAGCAAGAAATGCAGAGAGAAAGAATAGAACAGAAAACAATATATTAGAATATAAGAAGAAGAGTACAAAACGAGTACATGAAGAAGTTATGAAGTAGTAAGTGCTATGCAAAGGGAAATAGCTGAGCTAAATAGGCTCAAGCAAAACAAGAATAGAAAGTACAGCTGGCCAGGACAGCTGGCAGTGTACAATCATCCTGTTGAGGTTACATTATATTTAACACTCCTCGCACCTGAACCTGCAACGATTTCATAAGTCATCCATGCATTCTTTCAAAGGAAGCAAACGCGCATGGAGCTGTATCAAATTACGCGAATCTCTTTGACGTTAGAAGAGCACAACAGATTAAGTAGATTCAACCAGAAAACATAGGACCCTCTTATTCAGAAAGGCTGGCTGGCTGGAATTATTCAGGGATGTTGGCTGGTGCATGTGAATTCTTTGTAGCTCTGTTAAATCTGCGATGATGGGTCAAGCAAGGTACCGACCATTAAGGTAAAATAATAAAAGCTCCATTTTAGCGTCCAAAATCTTCATTCACTGCCGACCTCGCAGCCTGTCATCTTTAATGCCTTTGTACAAAGGCAACACTGGTTGTATAGCACTGGCGCTTCTTTGGTTTTTCCCTAATAAGAATCTTTTAATTTGGTCTAATAAAGTCACACGTACTTTTCTTTTTTCCACCTAATTTGAACCAGTAAAGATATGGTTACGCCTACTTACCTTATTTTTAAAATCGTTTTCCCATTAAATTTTAAAAATCCAGTAGTTTAAATTTTCTATGAAATGATTTTTTTTTTTTTTCATATTTTTGGGATATATTTGATTGAAATTTTGTAAAAAAATGTTAGATCTTTTATTTCTATATCATCTGAGTGCTCTTAAGGTTTTTCAATATATTGAATCCATTTCTACATTCAAAAATGAGTTTTAAACCCAAAAAAAAATGATTACTTTTCTTTCCACATGAAAATTCCACTGTTATATTGTATTATATATAAAACTATGCTTACATATGATTCAAATTATAACAAAAAAACTGCAAATTCAGAATTAGAGCCTTCTGAATTTCCCAGAAAACCACTTCCCTTATATCAAAATGCTTTTGTGTCCCTTGTGTCATAACACAGACTAACTACAGATCACCTTCTGATTACATCATACAAAAAAATACCTACCGAGTATTCTTTGTGTTCTTCCCCACAGATCGCCAGATACTGATGAGCAAAATTTGCAAGTTCATTACTTCTTAGTGTTCGCCCTACAAATCACCTGGAGTATTCATTCTGAACAGAAGCAATGTAGAGTACTTGGCCGGATACTGTTGTGTAAACTCAAACCTATTGAAAGATTTTAATATAAAAAATGCCAGACATACCCGAGAACTTGATAAGCATTAATACAGGTCAAGTGATAAAATATGACCCTATTGGTCCTCCATACATTGATAGTAATAAATTTTTCCTAGATCCTTGTGAAGAGCCTGTTCAGAGAGGCTATCTGCCATTTGGTTATACTCCCTATAGACGTGAGAAAAGGTTATTTGTTGAAACTGATTGATTAATCCCCTAATTCTCAACTTCCAGCCATCCAAGGAAACAAAATTTAGATCCCCCTTACCACTCAACCATTCAATAATTATTTTGGAGTCTCCACGCACATGTAAAGTCTGAATGGTTAGTCGGGATGCCAGAGTGAGGAGGGCCCATGCCCCCATGAGGAGGGTAAGCACCAGGAGAGTCTTAAGGGAAGAATTTTTTGGGTACCACCTCCTGTAGCAGTCTTCTAAATCATTTCCAGCCCAAGTCCCCATGAAATTTGTGTGTGAATTGATCTTCTCTCAGACTTCACAGGTAAAATCACAATCCACTAGGATGTGTTTAGTAGACTCGCCATGCTTCTTACATAAGGAACAAATACCCATGCCAGTGAAGCCTCTCCTTTGTAAATTGTCCCCAGATAATATGCGATCCTATGCAACCAACCAAAACAAGAGTTTAATTTTTGGGGCACATTCCCATGACCAGATCACCTTTCTCAACCCTCGAATGGTTTGGGTCCATTTTAGTTTCTCCACCACCATATACACATTCTTGACAGTTATGTGCCCCGATTGATCAACTCCGGTCTAGATTAGATCATCTGCTCTTTCATGCAGCATCACTCCCGAGTTGATCAGAGCACATCTGTAGCGATTCCATTCAGTGTACAAGGGACTAGGGAGACCCAACTCCTCGCCAGTTATCTAATTTGAACAAACCATACCAATACCCGGATCACGAAGAACCTGGAAAAGGTAATAATAACCTTTTTGATTTAATATTGTAACTAAGCCCACCGATAGAAGCGCCTCGAATCCCAAACCCAAAATGTAATCCTTTCCTATTAGGATAGACCAACCCGACCACGGCCTCCAGGCCAACCAGTGCATGATTAGATGAAAAGATTTTAATAAGTAAATCTAGGTTTGAGAACCTTTTAATTGAGACCCGAGTTTGAAATTATTACTTGATGCCATAATCCATTGTGATTTAACACCCTCCAGAGTGTATTTTCCGATATCGCTCTACTGAAATCTGTGAGGTTCCTCAAACCCCATCCCCCAAATTGCTTGGGTCAAGCAATGATTTTCCAATTGCATAAATGTATACTTTTCTTCTTTTTACCTCTCGACCAGAGGAAACCGAAGACCAATTGGCGATTTCTTTGAAATATTTGAGCAGGCATATTTCAAAGTGACAACCAGTAAACTGGTTGACTTTCAAGGACTGCTTTGATCAATACTAAACGTCCCCCTAAAGACAACCAGCTGTTACACCAGTGTCTAATCTTGCTTTCAAATTTATCAGCATCCACTGCCAATCCTCTATAGTATACCTACCCATCTTTAAAAAGTATCCTAAATACCTAAAACCTTCCGTGAGGCCTTGGATCTGATAATTAAAGAGATTTTTTAAAGCCTCCAAAACCTGTTGCTGCACTCCATATTGATGAAAGGTGGTTTTTTGTTGATTTATTTGGAGACCCGTCGCGTGACAAAACAACTCCAGCACCCTGCTAATTTCCTTCCATTCCTCAATGGAGTCTTTAGTCAATATGAGGATGTCATCGACAAATAGTAAGAGTAGGATCTTCATAGTTCATGAAACTTTGATATCGGTTAACAATCCTTTACCTTGGATTTCTTTCATAGCCAAACTCAGCCCTTCCATTATTAAAATGAATAACAATGGCAACAAAGGGCATCCCTACCTGAGTCCCTTCTCGCTGTGAAAGAATTATGATGGCTCTCCATTGATTAAGACAACAAAGGTTGCGGAAGTGATACAACCCATGATCCACCTAGTTGTTGTCAACCCAAAGCCACTCTGGATTAATACCGGTCTAAGAAAATCTGAGCTGATATTGTCATATGCTTTCTTTAAGTCGATTTTTAGAATTAAGGCCTGTAGCTTTTTTCCCTTGATGCTATGAAGGCATTCCTTGGCAGTGTCTATTGCATCAATAATTTGTCTGCCCTTCAGGAAGCCAAATTGCTCCTCTAATAGGGTATGGGACATAATCGGTCTGATTCTTCTAGCAATTATTTTGGAGATTATCTTGTAGCAGAGGTTGCATAGAGTAATCGGCCGGAAGCCTCCAAAAGTTGCAGGTCCATTTGCCTTCGGTATGAGAGCGATAAAAGTTGAATTTAAATTCTGATTGACTTCACCCATAATTCGCACTTCTTCAATAGCCTCCAGTAAATCATTTTCTACCAAATCAAAGAAGGAAATATAAAATTCAATGGTCCATCCATCGGGGCCCGAGCTTTTTTCTTTTGCTAAACCTTTAAAAAATCTAAGAACCTCCTCCTTCGTTACATCCCCTTCAAGTAGGGTGATTTCCTCATCTGTTACCATGCGCGGAAACTTCCTCACTAGATCAAGCTGTTCCAAAATCACATTTTGAGTGGATTCTTTATAAAAAGTATTGAAATACCTCTTTGCTTCCTTCTTAATTGCCTCTTGGCCTTGTAAAACCTGGTGCTGATCATTCTTAATTTCCCACAGATGTTTTTTATTGTGCCGATAACTAGCAAAGTTAAGAAAGAACTTTGAGTTTTTGTCCTCGCATTGTATCCATGTCGCCTTACTCTTTAGGTGCCAACGTTTCTCCTCTTCCATTAGCAATCGGTTTCAGTCCGCTTCTAATTGTTTCAGTCGTGTATCCAGATCTGAGTTAACACACGGATATCTCCTTTGTTTTATGAGCAAAGTAATTTCCGATTCTAAATTTTCTATAATTCTTTTATCCTTATTTTTCTTTTCTGCAATCCACTCTTTGACCTGGGATTTTAGCTTTTTTAGCTTTCAGACCAATATGCTTTGTGCTCCTTCCACTCCCAAAACTTGATGTTCACAACAAACTGATCTGACTAACACCCCAAGAGACTCTTCCCGCTAACATCCCTGATTGAATTTAAATTGGTATGTTATATCCTTTTAACCACAATCCATTTGGAATAAAACTGGAGCATGGTCTGAAATATATGGGTGTTCAACCCATGATCTATACCTTACCCCGTCTCCAAGAAGAGATTCAGAGACATAGACTCTATCCAGCCGCTTCTGTATTCCCTGCCCACTACTCCTGCCATTTCACCAAGTTGTCACTAAATCTGTAGGTTGTATATCCACTAAGTGATGATTTGCAAACAAATCCTTGAAAAATCCGGCAAGTGGATCGCTTAGGGCCCCAACACCCCAGACTTCTTTTGATCTTGTAGTAAAGTACATATCCCCTGCAATAATGAGTGCTTCCATAGATAATAGTCCTTTGGCTTCCACCCTTTCCCAAAAGAGTCTGCACCCTGAGCATGGGCCATAAGAGTTAATAAAGCAAATCCGACTCTTGTCTGGGTTATGAATACCTGTCAAAAAGATACCACCTACACTAAGGAAAGGTTGAAAATCAAATATGATCAGATTCCATGTAGCCAATAGACCACCTAACTTCCCTACAAAGCTCACAACATTGACCATCCAAGAAGGACAAAGAGAACATAGAAATTTTTTGGCCTTTTCCTCCTCCACTAGTGTTTCTTGGAGAAAGATAATGTTTGGCTTCGTAGCGTCCAGAGTTCTACGAAGAGAAGGAACTTTTAGGGGGCCTCCTACCCCTCTGATGTTTAGGGAGAGGAGGATCATGACTTAGCCCTGGAAAGGGCTTTCATGCCTCTAAGAGCCCCTAAGTCAATGGTAGAATCCAAATATGAAACATTGATTGTAGAAGACTGCCCTAACTTCTTGCAGGCACTACGAGTCTTCAGCGAAGAGAGCTCTAACTCCAAACCCCTAGACCAGGCTAAAGTATTCCTTGGACAGTTACTAGAACCGGGCTGAGGTTGACAAGGTCCACCAATGGATAACCCCGTCTATGCCACCATCCCCCGATAGGTAGGGAGTGGCTTGGGAGAACCCGAGACACACCGGATAGAAGACAAGGAAGAGTTGTTCAATAGGTCTGTAGAAGCCAAACCACCAGACGATAAAGGGTTTGATAAATCCTAGGAAAGTTGTGAACAAGGAGCATCCGGGGTGAGCACTTCTATGACAGGAGGAACTATCGATGGGGCAGGTTTTGAAGTAGATGGGGTATCTTTATCCCCAGAAGCCTCCAAAGGGGAAGCAACAATATCCTCTTGAGACATTGTTTTCAACAATACAGAGTTCTCCACGAAGTCTCTTTCCCAAGCCGAAAGTTTATGATAAAGGTTAGGACAGAAGGAGCAAATCTTACCAATGAGTGAGCCAGTCGAAACCACATCATCACCAGTAACTGCTTCCAGCCCATCATCTTCCTCTTCGCCTCTTCGTCCATATACAAGTCACTAGAGTGGACTTCTGGATGATCTTCCATCCCCCCTACTTCAGCCCAATAAGAGAAATCAGTTTTGAGATGTCTTGTTTGGTGAAAGAGAGAGCACTTGAAAGGTATTCCCTGATAATCTAACCATTGCAAAAAAACTTGACCTCACCATTCCAATTCCAAGGATTCCATGAGTCCAACATGACTATCGACCTCGACAAGTACCCTTTCCATCCTTTTGTCCCGGGCATTTAGGCTATGTTCATCAACTTTTAGGAAACGACCAAGGATGTTCACAATAACCATCAACACATGTTTATTCCAAAGGTTGAGAGGAAGCCTTGGGAGCAAAACCCAGATATGCCACAGACTAAAATACTCAATGGCAGGGTCGAAACCCACACGCCATCTTTTGAGCATTAAACTACCACCTTCAAAGTCCCAGAAACGGGACATAATGATGTCAATATCTTCCGGAGAGTTGAAAACTAAACCAAACCAGCCTTGGGGAAGGGTACAGAAAACTGGCACATAACCTAGTAAAGAGTTCTAGTGTGTCACATACCCACTACAACAAAAATAAAATTTTTACTCTTCCTCAAAGGATAGAATCCCTGAATTCCTACGGGGGCCTAGCGCAGGCTAGCTCTTCCCTTATCCACCTCCAAGTGATCGTTGGTTATGACCACAGGCCAAGCCAAGAGGCACCTTTCACATGTCACGACTCAGCGATGCAAGAGAGTCAAGTCTTTTGACTCTTCAAACCCCGAAACCCAAAATCTTACCTTCGATGAGATCAATGGCTGTGAATCCCCCCCTGATACGACAGCCCTGGCCATATCGGGATTTCGGTAACCGGGAGTTCAAAATGCAGCGACCCAAAACACTGGTCACTCCATTCCCCGAACTCCGATACGCAAGTTCTTGTATGAGATCCAACGATCCTCAATGATTTGGATCCAATGGTCCAGATCTTTTTGAAGTTTCGTGAACCGGGAGTTCATGATGCAGCGACTCCAAATCTCTTGTCACTCCAATCCTCGAATTCCGATATGGGATTTCGTGTATGAGATCAACAACCCTCGTTGATCTGGATCTGACGGTCACTATCCCTCCTGAGCTTAAGGGTGTTGAAAGACACTCAGTCTTAATCGTGAGTCGGGGTTTCATATACCAGGATTCCGCGACTTGCGAAGACGATGAGTCTTGTCCTCTGGTTTCCCGGATGCCGAAACACTGAAACTTATTCACTCTAAACCGACTCATCCACAGAGTGCATCGAGGTTTCGTATACCTGGATTTCGTGACTTGCGAAGGATAGGGGTCTTGCCCTCTAGTTTCCCAGGTGTCGAAATGCCGAAACTTATTCACGCTAAACCAGCTCATCCACAGAGCTCATTGGGGTTTCGTATGTTGGGATTTCATGACTTGCGAAGATGAGGGGTCTTGCCCTCTAGTTTCTCGGGTGTCGAAACGTCAACCGACATCCACGTGTCCTGTGCTGATGGACGGTTTCGAATACTTCGGGACTTTCAGGACTACGTCGAGTCCACTCTCCTGCCTATGCAAGGGTTAAGATCAACAGTCAATAGAGCTCTGACAGATCCTTGGATCTACGGTCCTGGATCCCATCACTACTTGTGAAGGCTAAATGGGTCGAGGTATTAACGCCTTCGTTCCTTCCTCCAATCTAATGGTCAGGACAGACCTCAAATCCTCCGAAAGGATCTCGTCCATTCATCTAGCAAACGAAAGGGTACTCTCTTTCGGTATTTGAAACTTGCTATCCTTCCTGAGCTTCGTCAGCTATGGAGGACTTGGGAGCTTTGCGCTCTTTCTCTTGGACTTGACTCTTAGAAGAGTCTTCAGCACAACTATTGTGCTCCTTCATCAAGGGGTTCTGGGGTTCTATTTAATCGTAGAGAGCTTGTGCATACCTGCTCTACCTCTCATGAGCCTAACAAACTCCATCCTCCAAGGGACTCAGAACGACTAGGTGAGAACCATTGTACATGCAACTACGCCTAAGGTCAACGAGCTCAGAGTTCATGGCTCTAGCTTAAGACACTACAAAACTCAAGAGTTTATGAGAACAAGTCATGTTTGAGACATATAATTCCTTACTTGCCTAATTATACAATCATGCAGAAATAGAAGGGATACAGTATATCCATTAAGCATTCATTTACATTCCTAAAGGCATACGTAGTATAACCAATTCATACATAGTTACGACTAAATTACATAGGGTAGGAAATCGCTTATCTATTACAGGTTTCCGCCAACCAACTGACTGTGGGTGTTCATCCTTCCACCCGACCATAGGCACAGAGGCATTCATTCTTAGCACTCTGTCCACCCCGTGCCAAGCCATGATATCACCAGAAAATTCTCACACTTCTCGAGGGTTCTTCCTCCGTTTTCGCTTCTGTTTGGGTCCTGTTCTATGTAACTTGGAGCTTTCTCGCTTAGTTATGGCCTTAGCGAGGTTTCTCAGATGCTCCTCGGCATCAAGCTTGTGGCCTTCCATTCTTGACTCACTGGAGACCTCCGCGCATCTCCCTTGCGAGCCTACGCTCTCTTTTGTCTGGTGTCTCCTCTCCCGTGTGTGTCCCTCTTACCCTGGAAGGTTTTCCGACCTATCCTATTCCTTCTATCAGAAGGAATTTCAGGTCTGTAGGTCCCTGCTGTACTTCAAGCTGATAGCCCATGTTTCCATTCATGGGGTTGGTTGATAATTCAACCACCGGTCCTTTCTTCATTAACTGATTTCTCTCCTTGGGATCCGAAGGAGGTTGTCATCCTCATCAAGGGAAATTTGGGGATATTTGTCATAATGAACCCTCTCTTATAGTTTTCACATTCTTCCTCTAGTGATATCCTGGCTAGTAATTTCAAGGCTTCACCCCCACATTCAGTTATTTTGCAACTCAGTCAATAATACATTTACATTGTCCTCATGCCTTAGTGATCCGGATTATTTTCGGCACGAAATGAGAGCGGAGATATAATAAAGAAATGCACAGAGATATTGCATATATTCAATAATATAACAGAAATGTATCAAAGATGCAACCATAAAC
>JZKD02S1539762.1:0-13498 GCA_000966675.3 Picea glauca | reverse complement strand
GTTCTTTCTTCATCATCTTTTCCCTAATTTTGTTTGTCTTATGATTCCCAATTATATTTGATGACATGTAGACCTCTCACCTATGTCTGTATTTTACAGGAAACACCTTCACACTGGAACCAAGCTTGAGTAATCTTGCATCTCTTTCCTAGCTCATGAGTTGAACTAGGGGGTCTTTGCTTGAATATAAATCATGACTATTTTGGAATATCGGGACAATAGTCAAACCATGACTTAAAAAAATGGTTAATCAATGGTCATCCTTGCACATTGAATGGTGAGAAGATCCTATGTAACGGAGAAACCATCTGCACATTAAGTAGATGCTCATGTGGAAGGTGAAGTGTCAAAGTCTAAAGGATGAAAAACAAAAGGGATAACTTTATGTAGCCAGGTGCAAAAAATATTCAAATAAATCTCAATAGTTGGAAGTCATCCCCTATCAGGATAAAAGGACATTGATTTCCCCATTCATCGAATGCTAAGAATACACTAAATAAACCAGGAAGGAATGAAAAGGAAAGTTTGACCAGACTAGGGGACATGCATATATCTCCACCAGGGCTATGGATGCTCACTAACAATGAAGAAAGGTCTGTGATGCCATGGTGACTCCATCGGGGCTATGGACACTCACAGGAAATGGTGCAACACTTGTAAGATATCTATATATGCACTTGGTGAAAAAAATTTATTTATCCCAAACCTATATCATCCCAATGACAAAGATACCAACCCGATTCATCGACTCAGTTTAAGGAAACATATATCACCACAATTTGTACTTTGTTTACATCAGATGAGCCTCAATAGAAGGCATGTAAGCATCACCAGTGAGCCCACCATATTGGAATATTTTAGGTAACTGTTGCACATTTATTCCATAATTTTTTATCTTAAAAGTAATTATATGACCCTCTACATTTTCTACTTATCAGTTAGGAAAGACTAGTAGAGGTTTTGCCTTCACCCAGTGTGTCACCATTTGTTGCACGTGCACAACAATTTCCCTATTTTCTTCTATTATCTTTTCTCTAAGATAAGAAATTGGGCCCCCCTTCAATTTTTTCTACTGGAAATCATCTCAGTCTCTCTCTACCATGCAAATAGAAAATCTCAAGTATTTATTCCCACTCTCCATACTTTTCCATTTTCCACATCTCTTCAAATCACTCTAACCCACTGATACACATTTCAACGAGTTCTCCCTTCGTCCGCCAATACATAATGTACCGAAGAACAAACTCTTTCCTCCATCGACATAGCCATTATCGATGCGTTAGTGATTTATTTGTCGATACATCAACCATCTTCCTCTGAACTTGGTCGATACGCCAACGCACTTCCGCTAAACCTCACTGACACACATCTTTATCATTTTTGGGTTTCGCATGATCAATGAAGACACTGGAGATGTTCACACGATTATCTTCGTCGTGCACATTCCTTTTACCGAATGACTTCCTTCCACATTAGTTGATACATCACATATCGATAGTGCTCCTCCCTTTCTCTCGGATACACTGCGTATTGGTGAGGTTCCTCTCTTCCTCATTGATGCATTGTTTTTTGATGAGTTTCCCTCTTCTATTATTGATGTACGAGTAGAATTATGTTAGTATCTCATCAACAATAATCACATCAGCAGTGACCTTCTTTCTCTCATCAATACTGACCTTATGAGCAAGACAAACCTTCATCTTGAGTCCTATCTTATCCTCCTCTAGATCAGATCCTTCTTACTTTACCTGTTAGTCGTCCTCCTAACATTTTCGATGACTAATCTCTCCAAGCCTAAATGGATAACTCATAATTGATACCTATCACGCATGATTTGCCTCATGTTGTGGCCCTAATCAAGTTTGTTTGTGTTGCCAACAACTTTTATCATGCATACTATACCAACTTCTTTACTATCTGCTTCTTGATTTTATGACTAAACCATGATTGTGAAAGTGTCTTCTAGAATTATATTGATCAACCACAACATTTGAAGGTCTTGCACAGACTCTGATAGCCATGATATTGTTTTACATTATGATTTTGTACAGGATGAATAGGTTTATTTGAAGCATCTAGAAGATCATACATAAGAGGTTTCATATTTCTGTATTTCGACAGATGTACTAATCGATATTGTTGATCCTTATTGCTACAGTTGCTATACACAAATGCATTAGTGGAATTGGTTGTATGATACATGGGGGTGCGAAAGTATCCAAGAATAATCATGACTCAATATCTTCAATATATTGCAATTAGGAATGAAAGGGGAAGGGAAATTATTGATATGGTTTGACAACTCTTTGAAATTACTCCAGCCGTCAACAGTGGCAAGCGACGTCTATTTCTTATGAGATTTAAAGCTAAAGACAAAGAAAAAACTGTGAAGGGAAATTCTCAACCTATTCCAATATTTGTTGGGAATGCCATTGCCTTTATTCTGATCCTGTTTGGACCAAAGGGTTTAGATTTTGCTCGATACTCATTGGACTAAAAATAAAGGTCATGACAGAGACTATGGCACTTCAAGTTGTAGAGCTTATTCCAAATGACATGAGACCCCACCTTTTTAACAAATTCTTAATAAAAACTAACACACATACATTACACCTGTTGGAAGATTAATCATTCCACCGCCCAAAAGATGACTTATTTCAGCCAATCAAATTTTGAAGAGTTTCCACCGCCTTAGCCATTTAATGACCGAAGAGTTATCACCTCCACACCGACTGATCAATGTTAGGACAATGAACCATCAATGTTCAGAAAAGCCAAAATATGATTTAGGCACATCAAAGGGACAAGTTAATTCTGATTTTGAAGTAGGATAAGATGAAATTGATAATGAAATTTGGAGAGTGTTAACAGGGGATTTTATACTATGTTCCTATTTGAATCTGAGTTTATAAACTCATGTTAATGTTCATATTTATTACAGAGTATTTATTTTGCTGTAGCATGCATACTTTGTTTTCTGTATCGGTTTGAAAACTCCATTTAAATCCATACGTTGTGCAGTATTTTGTTGTAGCATGTTATTTAGATTTAGTACAGAATTAATGAGTTGATTTACTATTGTAGGGAATGATTCATAGAAGTTATTTTGTTGCTGCAAACTAAGTTTTTAGTTTTCTATTGTAATTCTCATGTTCTATTGTAACTCTGTTTGTTGTAATAGCCTTTTATTCTTTGTTGAAACACCTACTTAAACAATTGTTGAAAAAATTGTTGTAGAATAGAGTATCGATCTTTGTTTATGATGCATGAGTGTGTTGAGGGGTCCAAGATCCCTTTAACTCAACATTAGGAACCAAACCCGCCTAAGAGGCCCAATTAGACTCATAAGTGTTTGATGAGTGGTAAAGTTCTCCATATTCATGATCTGGATGGACTTATCGATGGGATTTAATCATGATTGACAGATATGTCTTTTATGTTAAGCCTTTCCTCATGCTATACAATTCTCTTTTTGGTTATTTTCTAATTTTTTTAACACAATAAAGATATATATTTAAACTAGATGACATAGGGAAGCTAACTATGTGTTGGGGGAAGTTGGGTTGCATGATAACCTTTATACCTTAGCATGTAGACGAAGAAGATCTAAACTACTTAAAACTGGAATTAATACCATTTTAATTAGTAGACATTCAACATTGTCTGAGATAACAGTTACATAAAGAAAAAATATATATGTGACAAGAAGTTAGTGCAAGAAAAATTAATTTTCAATGTTTTATTATCAATCACTGCTTAAATCAATCGATTTCTATTCATCAACTAGAATAAAAGAACTATTATAGCATTATAAGATAACTTTAAATAACAGACATAACAACTCTTACTCAATATAAAAACAAATATTGAATCTGAAGACAAAGATAGTCCCCCCTCGGTCCAATAACATTCACGCCTTAGATGATAGAAGTGTCTTTGGTTCTAAACAAATTTTTTTAATTAAAATAACTTGCACAGAAATAGTTCTCTTACAAAATTTCAGAAAATGTCTTTATCTCCAAAACCATCGACCCTAGGTCCAAGGTCGACTCCCTTATTTATAAAAAATAACTAAACTAAAAATAGCTACTAAAGTGGTGTTAAATTAAGAAAACGCCACGTGGTGTATTTTTATCTATTTGTTCTATTTTTCTTCTCTTTTGATCATTTAGTGGTTTTACTGAAGTGGGTTGTTCTTATTGTACTCTGACCACTTGAAGAAGAGATATTTGCATGTATTTGCATATGGGAACATCTGTTGATCCATGGGAGTGGAGAGGACCTCATTTATCTCATTGCTCGTTCCTTGTATTGGATTAGCTTGACACTTAAGCATTGTAAGACTTCAAGAGCTTTAATTGAGGGTTCCATGAACTTCTTTACTTGACCCAAGATCATGCTTGAAATATGTGAAATCCCTGCTTCCCATGCCAAGTATTTCTCTTCATCTTGTTTAACTATGTCATGCAAATCGGTGAAATCCTTCGATGGACCAAACTCTGGTAGGATAGTGTTCCTCATTTCCCGATTGATTTTCTCCCAACTTTTCTCACACTCCCCCCATCTTTCCTGCATTTTCGGCTCAGGTTCCTAGACCATGCTTAACCAGTGTTCAACCTCCTTCCTTATTCGAACAATGTTGTTATCCATCAACACTCAAATGTCATGTTCATATGTATCTCGTCCCTTATGCACTTCATTGATGTAGTCTATCCATTCTAAGGCTTGATGTGACTTTTCATACCATCGTTGTATGTCTTTACAGGTTTCTAGCCCCATGAGGGTATCTTATTGGAAATCAGTTATGCGAGCGGTGAAGAGATCTCTTTCACTTGTGAATTGTGCATACATTTCCCGAAACTCACACTTCAAGAGTACCACCGCTTGTGTTGAATTTTGGTAGTATTCTGCTTGATGTCACATATGATATAGTTCTTTCTTCATGGAGGCCACCCCCTTTCATCCCTTTTTTCCCTATCTAAATTAGCATCGGTTATGGCCATCCCTGCTCCGATTAGCTCAGTCATCTTAGGACTTTCTATGTCAAACAATGTTTCCTCTGTGGTTATGAAAAGTGTGCTATCAAGCGTGAGATTCCTTTTCTTGATTTTTCTTCTCATCACAACTTTCCTTTTCCTGTCATAAGAAATTTCATGTATATCGGCGACTTCATCTACTGGTTTAGGAATATGTTGATCTCCCCAGGACAGAGTACTACATAGTCTTCCTTCTGTATAGAGATGTTTCATAGCCGGTTATTTTAATTCCTTAGCAAGGGAAGTTTTTGTATGCTTTTATGATTTGGCATCTTGCTGACCCTCGTCGGCTGATGGAGTCTTGGTCCTAGATGGGGAAGTAGGTGAAGGATAGACATTAGTTGGGAGTTCGATCGTTGAGATGTCGATTTCTGTCTCCCCTATTCCTTCTTCGTTTTCACCTACATCCAACCATTCTTAGTGTTATCACCCTGAGGTTGTGTTCCTAGTTGATTGGGAAAATTAGTTTCAAGAGTGCTCCTAGCCTCATGGTCGCCTTTCTGGGGGTGTGGGATCAAAACATCGGAAGTTGGAGCAGATGTTTCCCCTAGCCCCTCCTCTTTTGTGATTGGTATCGGGGTTATGTGTGAAGCTTCTAATCCTTCCTCATCGTCATATATGGTGATTAAATCTATGAGGTGAATAGGCATCCCCGTCTCGCTTGATTCTCTTGCTGAACTTCGTTGAGCTGTAGTATTCACCGATGATCCCTCATGTGGTGACATAGGGCCAGGGTTTTCTTGATCAATGGTCTCCTCTGGTGGAATTGTATTTGAATTAGTTTGTTTTTCCTCCTCGCTTGCACCTATCGGGGTTATTCTCAAAGGTCCTATCAAAGGATTGAGTAGGGGATCTCCCCCAAATATTGCAATAGCTCTTTCGGCTTCTTCTAGTAACAGTATCCTCCTTCTTTGTGCCTCGACCGCTTCTGCTGCTCGGTTTTCATCTCTTACCTTAATGGCTTCTTGAGCAGTGTGCACTATAGTCTCAACTTGTTCATCCATGGTCATTGCTTTAAATTTAGTCATGTTTGGGTTAGCCTTTCTATGGAGAACTTCTTCCCAGTCTTGAGCGCCTTCGGTAAAGCTTTCATCTTCAAAACTATCATGACGATACAGCCAATAGGAGGATATATGCGACGTGTGTTGGGTAACTAAACCCTTTGGATAATTCTTTTGAAATCATCCTTTGGGAAACCGATACTCAAGATGATTTAACCCTACTTGTTTCTCTTACACAATGTCTTTGACCATATATAATTCTATATGAAACCATAGGGAATGAAAGCTCTCTTCTTATCCTTTACCAGGGAAGCACTATAACCTTGTAAAATGGTCTGGTAAAAAATTTCTCCCAATATGAGATGATCTGGGACATGAACGATGAGTAGGTGGGGTGCATCATTAGCTCTGAACACTCTGATATAGGTGCCTGTCTCCTCGAAGTACCAGTGGCCAACTTTAGCTATCATCTTTTTCGCTGGCACCGAAATCCTAGGGAATTCCTTTCTAAAGATAATTAAGTATATCCTGGATATGAACCCATCACATATCATGGCATACGATCTTTTGTACCTATTCTCCCATAAGATACCGAAATAAACATGTACAAGAAATTCTACAATATGTCAGCTTAAATTCATACCTGTGAAAACGTTTCTTGCACAGATTATGTCTAGCAGGTAGGATTCCATGTAGAATATTGGAAATTCTCCTTCCTTCGGTGTCTGGGCCTATAAGAGATTAATACTCAGTTGTTTAGAAATAATGGCTCCCCAATTGAAACTACTCCCAGAAATTTCCACGGTATACACCAAGGGCATCCAAGCTTCTGAAAATTTTGAGCAATCATTTTCTCCATATAATCGACAAATCAAAGCCATTAAATACATGTAGGGATCTTCAAGATTTACCATGTTGTACCAGCCAGTGTTTCTGTTTGTGAATTTTTTGTCTTCTTTCCTCTGGGTCCCTAAGTTTATAATACTTGTGTACCTCAACTGGAAGGAAAATACCAACACATTTTCCCTTTGCATTGTTGACTATGCATTTCAATGTGTCTGTGTGGTCAATTATCCATCCCGATATTTCAATGCAGAGGAGAACTGGGGTCCGACAAGCCACACTGTGAAGATATGATCTCTTGATGTTCAGGAACACTTCATCATCCAATATTATGACGTCCAAGTTGTTGTGAGGTGTGTACTCCGGGTAATCCTCCTGGTTGATTTTTATATACAGTTCTCCCTAATGTGAGAGCACCACTTTAGATCCAGTGCTTGCATCTGTGTTGTCGAACGTTGGAGGTTTGGTAAACTAATTTTTGGTAGATGTGTGGATAACTAATTTCGCCTTTGAGACAAAGTCAAGCTCTCTTGTAGCTCCTAGTGTGGACCCTTCACCGACCTCTGGTTCCTTCATCTTGGGCGTTCTTGGAGAGCACCTAGTCGTTGGATTTCTTGGAGGCATTTTCCTGAAGAAAAAAAAAATGTTATAGTGAGTCGCCAGCCAACCTAGACAAGTGTCATTGACACAATCACAAGTGCATAAATGATAAATACAATGCTTACCTCTTACTTGCAAGAAATTAACCTGGTCTTACTAGTAATCAATGTTAGAGACTGGGTTGTAACCTCCTGGACACTTTCTCTCACTCCTTCGTCTACTTCGGGTAATAAGCGATTTGCAAACAGAATACCATGTTTGGGTATGACCATGTAAATTTAAATAGAAAGTATACTTACCTTGTCGCATCAAGCCTTAAATTAGGGAGTGTAAATGCAATCTGCGTAATCTATCACAGAATCTGCACCTTTCTTAGGATTAAATGCAATGCAAGAGCATGTTACTTCGTAGTTCATCGACGAATTCAAATTTTGATTAGCGGTCGGCGCATGGGGTAGTGGTATAGGTTACACGAAAATTTAACTTATTCATCAAATCACAAATCCTGTCTTACCTCAGCTAGGGGTGTCTNAAGCTAACTATGTGTTGGGGGAAGTTGGGTTGCATGATAACCTTTATACCTTAGCATGTAGACGAAGAAGATCTAAACTACTTAAAACTGGAATTAATACCATTTTAATTAGTAGACATTCAACATTGTCTGAGATAACAGTTACATAAAGAAAAAATATATATGTGACAAGAAGTTAGTGCAAGAAAAATTAATTTTCAATGTTTTATTATCAATCACTGCTTAAATCAATCGATTTCTATTCATCAACTAGAATAAAAGAACTATTATAGCATTATAAGATAACTTTAAATAACAGACATAACAACTCTTACTCAATATAAAAACAAATATTGAATCTGAAGACAAAGATAGTCCCCCCTCGGTCCAATAACATTCACGCCTTAGATGATAGAAGTGTCTTTGGTTCTAAACAAATTTTTTTAATTAAAATAACTTGCACAGAAATAGTTCTCTTACAAAATTTCAGAAAATGTCTTTATCTCCAAAACCATCGACCCTAGGTCCAAGGTCGACTCCCTTATTTATAAAAAATAACTAAACTAAAAATAGCTACTAAAGTGGTGTTAAATTAAGAAAACGCCACGTGGTGTATTTTTATCTATTTGTTCTATTTTTCTTCTCTTTTGATCATTTAGTGGTTTTACTGAAGTGGGTTGTTCTTATTGTACTCTGACCACTTGAAGAAGAGATATTTGCATGTATTTGCATATGGGAACATCTGTTGATCCATGGGAGTGGAGAGGACCTCATTTATCTCATTGCTCGTTCCTTGTATTGGATTAGCTTGACACTTAAGCATTGTAAGACTTCAAGAGCTTTAATTGAGGGTTCCATGAACTTCTTTACTTGACCCAAGATCATGCTTGAAATATGTGAAATCCCTGCTTCCCATGCCAAGTATTTCTCTTCATCTTGTTTAACTATGTCATGCAAATCGGTGAAATCCTTCGATGGACCAAACTCTGGTAGGATAGTGTTCCTCATTTCCCGATTGATTTTCTCCCAACTTTTCTCACACTCCCCCCATCTTTCCTGCATTTTCGGCTCAGGTTCCTAGACCATGCTTAACCAGTGTTCAACCTCCTTCCTTATTCGAACAATGTTGTTATCCATCAACACTCAAATGTCATGTTCATATGTATCTCGTCCCTTATGCACTTCATTGATGTAGTCTATCCATTCTAAGGCTTGATGTGACTTTTCATACCATCGTTGTATGTCTTTACAGGTTTCTAGCCCCATGAGGGTATCTTATTGGAAATCAGTTATGCGAGCGGTGAAGAGATCTCTTTCACTTGTGAATTGTGCATACATTTCCCGAAACTCACACTTCAAGAGTACCACCGCTTGTGTTGAATTTTGGTAGTATTCTGCTTGATGTCACATATGATATAGTTCTTTCTTCATGGAGGCCACCCCCTTTCATCCCTTTTTTCCCTATCTAAATTAGCATCGGTTATGGCCATCCCTGCTCCGATTAGCTCAGTCATCTTAGGACTTTCTATGTCAAACAATGTTTCCTCTGTGGTTATGAAAAGTGTGCTATCAAGCGTGAGATTCCTTTTCTTGATTTTTCTTCTCATCACAACTTTCCTTTTCCTGTCATAAGAAATTTCATGTATATCGGCGACTTCATCTACTGGTTTAGGAATATGTTGATCTCCCCAGGACAGAGTACTACATAGTCTTCCTTCTGTATAGAGATGTTTCATAGCCGGTTATTTTAATTCCTTAGCAAGGGAAGTTTTTGTATGCTTTTATGATTTGGCATCTTGCTGACCCTCGTCGGCTGATGGAGTCTTGGTCCTAGATGGGGAAGTAGGTGAAGGATAGACATTAGTTGGGAGTTCGATCGTTGAGATGTCGATTTCTGTCTCCCCTATTCCTTCTTCGTTTTCACCTACATCCAACCATTCTTAGTGTTATCACCCTGAGGTTGTGTTCCTAGTTGATTGGGAAAATTAGTTTCAAGAGTGCTCCTAGCCTCATGGTCGCCTTTCTGGGGGTGTGGGATCAAAACATCGGAAGTTGGAGCAGATGTTTCCCCTAGCCCCTCCTCTTTTGTGATTGGTATCGGGGTTATGTGTGAAGCTTCTAATCCTTCCTCATCGTCATATATGGTGATTAAATCTATGAGGTGAATAGGCATCCCCGTCTCGCTTGATTCTCTTGCTGAACTTCGTTGAGCTGTAGTATTCACCGATGATCCCTCATGTGGTGACATAGGGCCAGGGTTTTCTTGATCAATGGTCTCCTCTGGTGGAATTGTATTTGAATTAGTTTGTTTTTCCTCCTCGCTTGCACCTATCGGGGTTATTCTCAAAGGTCCTATCAAAGGATTGAGTAGGGGATCTCCCCCAAATATTGCAATAGCTCTTTCGGCTTCTTCTAGTAACAGTATCCTCCTTCTTTGTGCCTCGACCGCTTCTGCTGCTCGGTTTTCATCTCTTACCTTAATGGCTTCTTGAGCAGTGTGCACTATAGTCTCAACTTGTTCATCCATGGTCATTGCTTTAAATTTAGTCATGTTTGGGTTAGCCTTTCTATGGAGAACTTCTTCCCAGTCTTGAGCGCCTTCGGTAAAGCTTTCATCTTCAAAACTATCATGACGATACAGCCAATAGGAGGATATATGCGACGTGTGTTGGGTAACTAAACCCTTTGGATAATTCTTTTGAAATCATCCTTTGGGAAACCGATACTCAAGATGATTTAACCCTACTTGTTTCTCTTACACAATGTCTTTGACCATATATAATTCTATATGAAACCATAGGGAATGAAAGCTCTCTTCTTATCCTTTACCAGGGAAGCACTATAACCTTGTAAAATGGTCTGGTAAAAAATTTCTCCCAATATGAGATGATCTGGGACATGAACGATGAGTAGGTGGGGTGCATCATTAGCTCTGAACACTCTGATATAGGTGCCTGTCTCCTCGAAGTACCAGTGGCCAACTTTAGCTATCATCTTTTTCGCTGGCACCGAAATCCTAGGGAATTCCTTTCTAAAGATAATTAAGTATATCCTGGATATGAACCCATCACATATCATGGCATACGATCTTTTGTACCTATTCTCCCATAAGATACCGAAATAAACATGTACAAGAAATTCTACAATATGTCAGCTTAAATTCATACCTGTGAAAACGTTTCTTGCACAGATTATGTCTAGCAGGTAGGATTCCATGTAGAATATTGGAAATTCTCCTTCCTTCGGTGTCTGGGCCTATAAGAGATTAATACTCAGTTGTTTAGAAATAATGGCTCCCCAATTGAAACTACTCCCAGAAATTTCCACGGTATACACCAAGGGCATCCAAGCTTCTGAAAATTTTGAGCAATCATTTTCTCCATATAATCGACAAATCAAAGCCATTAAATACATGTAGGGATCTTCAAGATTTACCATGTTGTACCAGCCAGTGTTTCTGTTTGTGAATTTTTTGTCTTCTTTCCTCTGGGTCCCTAAGTTTATAATACTTGTGTACCTCAACTGGAAGGAAAATACCAACACATTTTCCCTTTGCATTGTTGACTATGCATTTCAATGTGTCTGTGTGGTCAATTATCCATCCCGATATTTCAATGCAGAGGAGAACTGGGGTCCGACAAGCCACACTGTGAAGATATGATCTCTTGATGTTCAGGAACACTTCATCATCCAATATTATGACGTCCAAGTTGTTGTGAGGTGTGTACTCCGGGTAATCCTCCTGGTTGATTTTTATATACAGTTCTCCCTAATGTGAGAGCACCACTTTAGATCCAGTGCTTGCATCTGTGTTGTCGAACGTTGGAGGTTTGGTAAACTAATTTTTGGTAGATGTGTGGATAACTAATTTCGCCTTTGAGACAAAGTCAAGCTCTCTTGTAGCTCCTAGTGTGGACCCTTCACCGACCTCTGGTTCCTTCATCTTGGGCGTTCTTGGAGAGCACCTAGTCGTTGGATTTCTTGGAGGCATTTTCCTGAAGAAAAAATAAAATGTTATAGTGAGCCGCCAGCCAACCTAGACAAGTGTCATTGACGCAATCACAAGTGCATAAATGATAAATACAATGCTTACTCTTACTTGCAAGAAATTAACCTGGTCTTACTAGTAATCAATGTTAGAGACTGGGTTGTAACCTCCTGGACACTTTCTCTCACTCCTTCGTCTACTTAGGGTAATAAGCGATTTGCAAACAGAATACCATGTTTGGGTATGACCATGTAAACTTAAACAGAAAGTATACTTACCTTGTCACATCAAGCCTTAAATTAGGGAGTGTAAATGCAATCTTCGTAATCTATCACAGAATCTGCACCTTGCTTAGGATTAAATGCAATGCAAGAGCAGGTTACTTCGTAGTTCATCGACGAATTCAAATTTTGATTAGCGGTCGACGCATGGGGTAGTGGTATAGGTTACATGAAAATTTAACTTATTCATCAAATCACAAATCATGTCTTACCTCAGCTAGGGGTGTCTCATTAAATTACCAATCCTTTTTGTGTTCACAAGAAACTGGTATGATCAGCGTCGGGAAAATAGCAAGGTCTTTTTAATAGAACAACAACATGGATTGTCGGTGTAGAATGAAAAAGGTTCGTTGATACCTTTAGGAAAAAGTCCCGACGCCAACCAAAATCATCGTACACTGCTGACGTAGAAACATTCACATGGAAGTACAGATATGACACAAGGAACCTCAAAAGACGATGCGGGGAAAATACTAAGTCAAGTGGACTATTTACATGGCAAAGACACATGGTTGTTGATTTTGACCTCTACATGAGAAACGTTTTTTTGGCATCGGTGATTTTCTTTAGACATACTTCCCTGGCTACAACATCCTATCCTTCTGATGCCAACAATGTATTGACAATCAACGATCGGCGATTTCTGACAGTTAATGCTTCACATTTCTGTCCCTTGGACTTCGTCGATGTTGAAAATGTATCGGCGATCGACGATTTGTTATGGTTGTCTGTATTTTTTATTTATATCTTGGATCTCGCTGATGCCGAAAACGTATCGGTGATGTTAAATAAATGTACTATAGACCATACTTTCTCGATTGACGACCATTGAAAAAGTTTAAACCATGTACATTTTAAGCCCTTCATGCCATGTTACTAAAAAAAAAAATTCGTTAATAACTTCAAACCAAACAAGGATAACTAATAACAAGACTCAATAACAACATATAAATCCATCCATGTCACAACACTAAATCTGATTAAAAAATGATAAGTGGTACCCAAAAAGAAAGAAATTTTGCAAAGTCTTTTAGGGTGTAATGACTGCTCAAAAAATGGCGATTCTTTGGGAGAAAACATAATCTCTTCTCCTTCCCTTGTTCTTAGCCTGTGCAAATTGGTTGAGAAACCATCTGGATTTATTCTATTCCTTTTCAACATAACCTTTTCTATCAATGTGTACACAAGTTCCCGGGTTCGCAAATCTAGATTTGCCTGTGGGGTTTAGCTTTTCCACC
>JZKD02S1539751.1:0-10463 GCA_000966675.3 Picea glauca | reverse complement strand
TCGTCTAACCCTTGCCTGAAAGATCCACAACCTGGATAACAGCAGCTTCACTGATCACTCTCCTTTGGCTGACTGTCAGTTTCCTCCAAGATCATAAGTTTCATATGTTCAATTCGTCTCTCCTCTTTCCACCATCATAGAACTTGTTTATATAGGTTAGGAGGGGTCTAACCTCTTGAGTTATCTTTAGAACCAGTTGGGGACCTTCTCTTTAGATCAGGGATCTTTTGACGAAACCGAGAATTCGAGCACAACTACCTCCTAATCTCGAATGATCCTCCCCTTATTCTCCTCAACGGGCTAACAACTGACACAGAATAGGGAGCTCTCCCCCAAAAGGGGCATCAGAGCGTTGTAGCGCTCCTGGTGAGCCTTGGGAAAGCGCCAACGCTCTCAAGATGAGAAGCGCTCCTCCAGAAGGGCCCGAGGGGCGTTATAACGCTCCTTGAAGCATGTCAGAGGAGCGTCAGTGCTTTTGCAGCTGTAGTAGGGGAGTGGTCCCCCTCCAAACCAATGTTTCAGTGTCTCTTTCAGGTGTCAAGAGATATTTGATTCCAGTGGACCAGTTCTCCTTCTTCAAATCAGTCATGTGAGGTGTTATAAGTGCCTCCTTAGTGTCATTATCATGGTATCATGTGTGAACATCGTTTGCGACACTAGTGACCAACTTGCGACACTTGCGAAAGTTGTAGGGAAGATGCGACACTTACGACGATTGATAGGGACAATGCGACACTTAGCAATTTTGACGTGTAACACCCAGTGATGGATAATTGGCATTCGGCTTCCATATTCATGGTAGCCATGGACTGAGATTTTGAAAGGTAGGATTTTAAGCCCCTCCCCTTTCTATTAGAAGAAGGCATAGGATTTGACCCGAACCCCTCCGACTTGAGTTTTGAGTCCCCTTAAGCCGGAATGAGTTGATTTCTCAACTGGTAGAGAACCATGTCTTCCTTTGATAATTGAGCATTCTTGTCTTAGACTATATGGGTAAGAAGGGGTAGGGACAGAGGCATGGACTAAGGAAATTTGTGCCAGATATGGATATGAAGGAGAGGAGTAGTAGACAGTGGATGAATTCAGGGGAAAACAAATATTCTTGAGAGTTCTTACCCAGTTTTTTTCCATAAGAGATAAAAATTGAAACACAAAATTCAAAGGCAGGGATTGTGGGGTCATACCCAAATGTTTCGTGATTCCCTTCTGAATCATTCTCATGGTGGCTTAAGATGACATTGGATATCCTATATTTGAGCTTGAACCTGAGCTCAAATAAGTGGATATGGTCGTGGTCTGGTGCAATGAATCCTCCTTATTAATCTGTGTCGAAGCTCTATGGTTGTCAACATATGCCCTACCTTGATTTGAAGAATGATTTGATGAAGCCTCCCCAATAAAAAATGCCTCTCTCTTCTTGTTCCTCTCCCTTATAACGAATTTCCTCTTCTGATTCATGTGTAGGGTGCACTTGCGTTCTTATGGAACCTATGGAATTTGAACGGGATGCCCTCATAATCCAGTTTTTGCATAAAGAATTTATTCCCCTAGGTCAGTTCAATTTCCCCCGAGAGCCATTTTCTAAAATTTAGAGAAACAATAATACATGCCATTGACATCCTTCTAGTGGAGATGAAGGACATATATGCATCCATATAGGTTCCAAGTGCATTCCCTATACTTTCGAAACCCTTCGTCGTCCATAATTCAAGTGGCAGACTCGACAATCAGACCCAAATCAAAAGTTCATCGATTCTTTCACGACTGGCATCGAAGAACGACATCCATATCTTAAGAAGAAATGACATTGAGTCTATGCACCACAGATATTTCAGAACCTTGGATACATCTATAGCGCTTTGAAATTTTAACATGAACCAACCTTTGGATAATAAGTGGACCGAAGGAAAATAAATCAGCAAGCCCATCCAAGATTTTTTTACCTGGTCCCTCCGCGAGTTTATTTCTAGATGGTGACCATTTTCTTGACCCACCACTTCCCTTTCCTCCATGTATGAAACCTTAGGAAGCATAATGATGTCCCCTAGGGCCAATGTTTGAGTTTGAGCGACTAGTGTTATTCAAGCTTGTGTTTTTTGACCACTGAATTATCCCCTAGAACACTCTAGAGTTGCTTCCTCTGACTACCCTCCTGAGGCCCTATGGGAAAAGTATACCCAGGGTTCGAACCCTCCTCACTAGGAGCTTGGGTTTTTGACAAGGGAGGTGAACCAATGAAATTTTCCAAATCAAAATAAAAAGACTTACCCAACTCCAGATCTGCTAGGATTCCCTCTTAGAAGTAATCACAGGTCGTTGAAGGTGAATACCATTCTAGACGAGGGAATTCTGGTCCAATGTCGTTGCTTCCTAACAGACCTGGATCCTTCAACAAATCAGTAAAAGCATGTTTTTTTTGGAAGAGTCCCTCAAATGGTTCTTCTGGAAGAAAGCCTGCATCCATCGTCCATACCTCGGAATGCAACAAATATAATAGATTCCTAGGAGGGGAGGAAAAATACCTTCCCGAGGGCCTAGGGATAGGGTCGACCCATAAGAAGGATGGTTCTGAGAAAGAAGAAAGGCCCCACATGGAAAATCACATGCCTAAGATCTAGGCTTGTAAACTGTAACCACCCCCTGAGCCTCCCCCATCCCGTCAACAATAGGAAAAGGACATGAGTCAAGCGTTGAGTATTTTCCACCTGGAACACACCAAAAGAACTTCTCATCTAAGATATATTTGTCGTATTCCACGATATTACCATAAACGTCTAGGTTTTCCTCTTCCCTTTCCATCACACCTGAGGAAAAAGAAAACTTCCCACGAGTCGCCTGACAAAGAAAAATGATGACGGAATAGCTACAACACAAGGGGGAGTTGGAGCCATAGGGAATATGAGTTGTTGCCTCGTCACATCCTACAACTAGGGTTTCTACAGGCTTCCATCGACCCCCGTCATCCCTTAATAAGATAATAGAATAAACCATAATCAATATAAATACATTAGTAGCATCATAGAATAAACCATAAATCAAAACTCATTAATAAATGAAGTAGGAATAAATGAAATATCAACCATTCACCCGCACACCACGAGGATACCTTATAATTCCTAGCAAAGACCTAGGCTAAATGGTCATAAACAAAAATGAGATTAATGCTTATTTAGGATTTTGGAGACATAATATTTTTGATAGATAACTTTTCTAAAGTATCATTTTGTTTCCATGTGGACCATTTTGTAAGGTCAACAAGATTCATTGTCAACCTTCTCTTATGCATTGACAATATTGTTATTCTTAAAACAAATAATTGAATTTTGTAATAATACTAAATAGATAATTGTCAAATAATACTTAATAATTAATAATCAATGACNTTGTATAGTGATAGCAATCCTTATCTTGTTGTTCTTCCATAGATATAGTTCTTCTTGGAACATATTATAGATATACAAGATATGTACAGATACTTATGCAAACAAGATATGTACAAGAACTAAGAAGAGCATTGGTACCCTCAGAAGAAGAAGTCTCTTTCATCCTGCTTAGTCTTCTTTGTGGGTTCCTTTTCTTCGACAACTGATGCTTCATGTTTCTTCTTCCTTTTCTTTAGCTCAGGACAATGATTCTTGTAGTGACCATACTTTCTACAGTTGAAGCATTGTACTTCTGAAATGACTTTCTTTTTATTTGGCTTCCTCCTTGAACCAAACTTCCTTTTGTTCCTGAAATTCTTAAATCTTGTTGTGAAGGCTTGATCATCATACTTATTTTGGGATTTCTCTTTTGCACTGATCCCGGATTCTTCTTAAGCATAGCAAGTCCAAATTTCTTCAAATGTAGGATACTCCTTCCTTGTGTTCATGCTTGCGGAAAATGCATCCCATGTCTTGGGAAGACCATTCAGTACTATGTTTACCAATTCCTTCTCTGAAATGATCTCTTCAATAGCTTGTAGTTGATCTCTTAAATGATATATTCACACAAAGTATGATGTTATGTTGTCATCATCATTCATCTTCATGTCACAGAGCTCGTTCTTCAAACTCATTACTTGTCCAATGTTTCTGACTGAGAAGAGGTTTGTTAGGGAATTCTACATCTTCTTTGATGAGTCAAGATGGGAGATGTAGGGTATCAAGTGGTCCACTATGATAATCATGGCATTAATGTCACCGTATTTGAAATTCTCCATAGCTACAATGTTCTGCGGTTCCTTCTCTTTCCCTTCTTCAAACTCTGATTTCATGATCTTTCCTTTCACGATATCCAACACTTTATTCTTGGAAAGGATGATATCAATCCTTGTCTTCCATGCTCTGAAGTTAGAAGCTCCATATAACTTGTTCTCTGACTTCATAGAGTAATTCATGGCTTCTTTGACTTGTTCAACCCTAGTTTTGACCAAAATCTCAAAATTCACGTCTTGGCTTTCTGAGAGTACTAGGAGATGTGCTAGGTTAGGTCACACTGATCTATCTGGAGATTAGGTAAATCCCTTCATTTATGGTTCCTCAACAAGAGAATTAGGGTTTCTGCAACTACACCTACTAGTAACCCTAGCGACAGTGCTATGGTGACTTCTCCTGCTAGAAACCCTAGTGACAGTTCTTCAACGAGCTTAACATCCTTGCAACTATGTTTCCTTCCAGCAGTTAGACTGAATGAAGGAGGTGTGGACCCATAACCTATTAGAATATAATGGATGTGCTCATTTTACCATTGACAATATCACTATTGTCACCCAACCATAGGTCGAAGCCACCCTCCGAGCACCTTAACCTTGACAGAGAATCATTCCGGAAGAAAACCTTAGGCTAGATAGCCAAACAAAGGGTAGCACACCTTTCCCCAAGGATAGTGCATCAACAAGAGATGATCAGATAGTCCAAACGCTAACCAAGAGATAGTCCAAGCCAAATGTGATCTGCTAGCTGCAGCAGCTGCAATCACAGCTCTCCTCAAACCTATGCACAAGACTAGGCACTGCAGTGCGCACAAGTTGTTGCTTTGTAATTATGAAACTTCCCGCCAAAATGAGAACTGGCCTCCTGTATTTAGACTAATTCTGGATAACTGCTTGGGCGAACTTCTCATTCTAGGTATCTGTCTGTTCAGTATATATTAATTCTTCTAGCCGACTTCTTATCTTGGAGGCTAATAACCTAATATAAATTATCCTCTTGAGTCGACATGTCTTCTAGGGTTATTAGCCAACTCATTAGGGTTTCTTATTGCTTTCTGGAGTATTCTATTCTCGTCAGGTTTACACGTGGAGGTAAATACCTCCCACAACTACCATAATATCAACACCCCAGTGATGGATAATTGGTGTTCGGATTCCATATTCATGGTAGCCATGGACTGAGATTTTGAAAGGTAGGATTTTAACCCCCTCCCCTTGCTATTAGAAGAAGGCATAGGGTTTGACCTGAACCCCTCCAACTTGAGTTTTGACTCCCCTGAAGCCAGAATGAGTCGATTTCTCAACTGGTAGAGAACCATGTCTTCCTCTGATAATTGAGCATTCTTGGCTTAAACTAGATGGGTAAGAAGGGGTAGGGACAAAGGCATGGACTAAGGAAATTTGTGCCAGATATAGCTATGAAGGAGAGGAGTAGTAGACAGTGGATGAATTCAGGGGAAAACAAATATTCTTCAGAGTTCTTACCCAGTTTTTTCCCATAAGAGATCAAAATTGAAACACAAAATTCAAAGGCAGGGATCGTGGGGTCATACCCAAATGTGTCGTGATTCCCTTCTAAATCATTCTCATGGTGGCTTAAGATGACATTGGATATCCTATATTTGAGCTTGAACCTGAGCTCAAATAGGTGGATATGGTCATGGCCTAGTGCAATGAATCCTCCTTATTAATCTGTGTCAAAGCTCTATGGTTGTTAACATATGCCCTACCTTGCTTTGAAGAATTATTTGATGAAGCCTCCCTAATAAAAAATGCCTCTCTCTTCTTGTTCCTCTCCCTTATAATGAATTTCCTCTTCTGATTCATGTGTAGGGTGCAATTGTGTTCTTATGGAACCTATGGAATTTGAACGGGATGCCCTCATAATCCAGTTTTTGCATAAAGAATTTATTCCCCTAGGTCAGTTCAATTTCCCCCGAGAGCCCTTTTCTAAAATTTAGAGAAACAATAATACATGCCATTGACATCCTTCTAGTGGAGATGAAGGACATATATGCATCCATATAGGTTCCAAGTGCATTCCCTATACTTTCGAAACCCTTCGTTGTCTATAATTCAGGTGGCAGACTCGACAATCGGACCCAAATCAGAAGCTCATCGATTCTTTCACGACTGACATCGAAGAACAAAATCCATCTCTTAAGAAGAAACGACGTTGATTCTATGCACCACGGATCTTTCAGAACCTTGGATACATCTATAGCGCTTTGAAATTTTAACATGAACCAACCTTTGGATAATAAGTGACCGAAGGAAAATAAATCAGCAAGCCCATCCAATATTTTTTTACCCAGTCCCTCCACGAGTTTATTCCTAGATGGTGACCATTTTCTTGACCCACCACTTCCCTTTCCTCCATGTATGAAACCTTAGGAAGCATAATGTCATCCCCTAGGGCCAATGTTTGAGTTTGAGCGACTATTTTTATTCAAGCTTGTGTTTTTTGACCACTGAATTATCCCCAAGAACACTCTAGAGTTGCTTCCTCTGACTACCCTCCTGAGGCCCTATGGGAAAAGTATACCCATGGTTCGAACCCTCCTCACTAGGAGCCTGGGTTTTCGACAAGGGAGGTGAACCAATGAAATTTTCCAGATCAAAAGAAAAAGACTTACCCAACTTCGGATCTGCTAGGATTCGCTCTTAGAAGTAATCACAGGTCGTTGAAGGTGAATACCATTGTAGACGAGGGAATTCTGGTCCAATGTCATTGCTTCCTAACAGACCTGGAGCCTTCAACAAATCAATAAAAGCATGTTTTTTTTGGAAGAGTCCCTCAAATGGTTCTTCTGGAAGAAAGCTTACATCCATCGTCCATACCTCGGAATGCAACAGATCTAATACATTCCTAGGAGGGGAGGAAAAAGACCTTCCTGAGGGCCTAGGGATAGGGTTGACCCATAAGAAGGATGGTTCTGAGAAAGAATAAAGGCCCCACTTGGAAAATCACATGCCTAAGATCTAGGCTTGTAAAATGTAACTGCCCCCTGAGCCTCCCCCATCCCGACAAAAATAGGAAAAGGACATGAGTCAAGCGTTGAGTATTTTCCACCTGGAACAAACCAAAAGAACTTCTTTTCTAAGAGATATTTTTCGTATTCCACGATATTACCATAAACGTCTAGGTTTTCTCTTCCCTTTCCATCACACCTGAGGAAAAATAAAACTTCCCAGGATTTGCCTGACAAAGAAAAATGATGATGGACTAGCTACAATGCAAGGGGGATGTGGAGCCACAGGGAATATGAGTTGTTGCCTCGTCACATCCTACAACTAGGATTTCTGCAGGCCTCCATCGAGCCTCGTCATCCCTTAATAAGATCATAGAATAAACCATAATCAATATAAATACATTAGTAGCATCATAGAATAAACCATAAATCAAAACTCATTAATAAATGAAGTAGGAATAAATGAACTATCAACCATTCACCTGCACACCATGAGGATACCTTATAATTCCTAGCAAAGACCTAGGCTAAATGGTCATAAACAAAAATGAGATTAATGCTTATTTAGGATTTTGGAGACATAAAAATTTTGATAGATAACTTTTCTAAAGTATCATTTTGTTTCCATGTGGACCATTTTGTAAGGTCAACAAGATTCATTATCAACCTTCTCTTATGCATTGACAATATTGTTATTCTTAAAACAAATAATTGAATTTTGTAATAATACTAAATAGATAATTGTCAAATAATACTTAATAATTAATAATCAATGACAGTGGGTAACATCTTTGGTCACGTCCTTCGGACTTTGATTGTATTGGATTAAATATTAATATATATATTAAATATGAATCGTATGTCCTTCAAGTTGGTATAAAGGCAGGGTTCTGGGAATATTTATTTTTAAGGAGAAGCAGGTGTTGATATTATGGTAGTTGCGAGAGGTATTTACCTCCATGTGTAAACCTGACGAGGATAGAATACTTTGGGAAGCAAGAACAAACCCTAATGAGTTGGATAATAACCCTAGAAGACTTGTCGGCTCAAGAAGATAATTTATATTAGGTTATTATCCTCCAAGAGAAGAAGTTGGCCAGAAATAATAATATATACTAAATAGAAAAATACCTATAATGAGAAGTCGGCCCAGACACTTAGCCAGAATTAGTATAAATACAGGAGGTCAGTTCTCATTCTGGCAGGCAGTCTCAGAATTGCAGAGCAACACTTGTGCGCACTGCAGTTTCCCAGTTTTTGCACAGGTTTGGAGGAGAGTTGTTGTTGCAGTTGCTGCAACTAGTAGTTACACTTGGACTATCTCTTGGCTAGGGTTTGGACTATATGATTAGCTCTTGTTGATGTGTTATCCTTGGGGAAAGGTGCGCTACCCTTTGTTTGGCTATCTAGCCTAGGATTTTCTTCCGAAGTGATTCTCTGTCAAGGTTAAGGTGCTTGGAGGGTGGCTTCATCCTATGGTTGGGTGACAAGGGTATTGTCAATGGTAAAATGAGCACATCCACTTATATTCTAATAGGTTATGGGCCCACACCTCCTTCATTCAGTCTAGCTGCTGGAAGGAAACATAGCCAGAAGGATATTAAGCTCATTGAAGAACTGCTGCTAGGGTTTCTAGCAAGAGTAGTCACCAAAGCACTGTGGCTAGGGTTACTAGCAAGCGCAGTTGCAAAAACCCTAATCCTCTTGTTGAGGCACCTTAAGTGAATGGATTGACCTAATATCTGGATAGATCAGTGTGCCCTAGACTAGCACATCTCTTGGTACTCTCAGCAAGCCAAGATGTGAAATTTGAGTTTTTGGTCAAATCTAGGGTTTGACCAAGTCAAAGAAGCCATGACTTATTCTATGAAGTCAGAGAACAAGTTAGATGGAGCTTCTAACTTCAGAGTGTGGAAGACAAGGATTGACCTCATCCTTTCCAATAATAAAGTGTTGGATATCGTGAAAGGAAAGATCGTGAAACCATTGTTTGAAGAAGGAAAAGAGAAGGAATCGCAGAACGTTGCAGCTATGGAGAAGTTCAAAGACAACGACATAAATGTTATGAGTATCATAGTGGAATCTATAAAAGACCACTTGATACCCTACATCACCCATATTGACTCATCGAAGAAGATGTATGATGCCCTAACAAATCTCTTCTTGGTCAGAAACATTGGACAAGTAATGAGTCTGAAGAATGAGCTCCATGACATGAAGATGAATGATGATGACATCATAACATCATACTTTGTAAGAATCTCTCAGTTAAGATATCAACTACAAGCTATTGAATAAATCGTTTCAGAGAAGGAATTGGTTAACATAGTACTCAATGGTCTTCCCAAGACATGGGATGCATATTCCGCAAGCATGAAAACAAGGAAGGAGTATCCGACATTTGAAGAACTTTGGACTTGCTATGGTCAAGAAGAATCAAGGATCAATGCAAAAGAGAAATCCCAAAAGAAGTATGATGATCAAGCCTTCATAGAAAGATTCAAGAATTTTAGGAACAAAAGGAAGTTTGGTTCAAGGAGGAAGCCAAATCAAGAGAAAGACATTTCAGAAGTACAATGCTTCAACTTTTGAAAGTATGGCCACTGCAAGAATCATTGTCTCGAGCTAAAGAAAAGGAATGATAAACACGAAGCATCAGTTGTCGAAGAAAAGGAACCTACAAAGAAGACTAAGCAGGATGAAAGAGACTTTTTCTTCTAAAGGTAGCAATACTCTTCTTATTTCTTGTACATATCTCGTTTGTATCATCTCTGTACATATCTTGTATATATATCCCTTGAAAGATAATGTATTCCAAGAAGAACTATACCTATGGAAGAAAAACAAGATAAGGATTGATATCATTAGATAATACACATGAAAGGATGAAATATGTCGAATCAATCATGAAGAGACTCATAAGAAGCAAAGACAGAAAGAAGTCACAGAAATGCTTATAACGTTTTGTAGAAGACAACAAGACGGAGGCATGGACTCTGTTAGACAGAGAGAGACAATTATATATTGCAGAAGACAATAAGGATGAAGACAAAAACATGGACTCTATTAGACAGAGTGTTATCTGCAATTTTGGTCATTGTGATGATATCATGATGATGTTATGATGATGGAAAATCAAGCTCTTCACTAAAAACACTTTCCTGAAAGAAGTTACATTTGTCTTCTTCCAGAAATCATGCTTTTAAGGGATGTTCGCAGGCTACCTATGTATCTGCCTGCGAGAATGCCTGATTCTCGCAGGCTGCATTAAGCTGGGGTGCGAATGGTTCGCACTGTAA